>CM053783.1:667397970-667560470 GCA_028749045.1 Cupressus sempervirens | reverse complement strand
CTACTTTTTGTGGCCCCCTTTTTTGAGGACCTAAAACTAAACCATTTTGAAAAAAAATTAGTAGTTTAGAAACTAGATTCAAAGGACTATGACTTTTTTTTTTGTCATATCTTAAAATTTTGAGCATAACTATCTTCAAATTCTTGTTGAAGTCTAGAATTTACTGATTTCAGGAAAAGGGTGTCCACTTATACCCCCCTTTTGGCACCACAACTTTGTGCACTTACCCTTATATGATAAGGGAAAGCAAAAAAATAGAAATTACTCAACAAACTGAAGATACTGAAGGGAAACAACAAAGTTTAAAGGAAACTATAAGGGAAAGAAATGTCTGTAAATGAGAGTAAATAATACTTAAAAAGAGTTATAAAAAAAAAAAATTTACTAATAATAGAACATAAATTAAAATAACCAGAAAGTAATGGGGCTAACAATTTTTGGACAAAAAGTTGTAATATTAGCTTTAAAATATAATTAAAAAACAATAATTATAGTAACTAAATTTGACCATAATAATCTTAAACTACTAGAAATTAAAGAATGAAACATCCTAAATTAAAATTTGTAAAACTTGATATAGTAGGATGAGAGCTGATTGGTATACATTCACTCTCAGTATTCTGCTAGCAATAATCCTTTTATCCTTTATGTTAATTTTTATATTGCAATGTAATTATATCATCTGTGAAGAAAAGATTTTGGCTAGTAAAGATAATTAGTAGACAAAAAAAATTCAACACAATATCCAGAAATGAATACATATGGTCTTAAATCATGGTTTTCTACAATAGACAAAAGTATTGATGCCATAACAGAGAGTAGGAAGATGCAAATGATCTTTTACAAAACACTATAATATTGTCTCTTCAATTTACACTAACATTGGATGAAACACAATATTTATATATAGTGAAAAGTATAAGAAACTTATGTACATAATTTAGAAAATCTCTACTTGATTGTGGCTCAAAATTTGCCTTCTAAATTGATCTTGTGCGTATTTATCATCCATATTCTTTAAATTACTCTTTACATTCATAGATTTTTGAAAACATCAAATATATTATAATAATACGAGTTGTGTGCAATTGTAGTCCTTGCCTATTGGAGGGTGGGTTGCATGCAATTGTAGTCCCTACCTATTAGAGGGTGGGTAGAAGGTGTCTTCATAGATGGCTCTAGATGGCACATGCAAAGTTGAAGCATGACAAGATGGGTATAGTACTTCATGTTCATATCAAGTGTACCAAAAAATGAATTTAAATCTAAGCTCAAAATAATTGATTGATAAAATAAGTATGAGAAGTTAAAATATCTTATTCTAGAAATATTTCTATGTCATTTTATGTTCAGGGAAAATTAAAGGGAAAATACTAGTAACTTTGTACTAAAATCCAGGTACATACAATAACTCATCTACAAGATATTAGTTATAATAGTATATCCACCAAAAACAATTGGAGAATACTTGCATATTTTGGCATATTCTTGAAACATGCAATCCATTTGTTCTTGCATGAGTAAATAGTTTTGCAATTAGATTCCATGAATGATAAATAAAAGTACAAAATTTCAATTAGATTCAATGAATGATGAATAAATTTTTTATGTGATCCTAATCCATAAGTTATAGTCAATGTAAAAAAGAATGCAACAAGATTCGATGAATGATGAATAAATTTTTTTTTTTTAATCCTAATCAATAAGTCATAGTTGATGATACTTGAGATATGAACTTTTCAGCTTAACAAACAAAGAGTTAGTTTGCTAAGCACTTTTGAAGGATATGTGCCTTTTCGCATTCACCAATTTTTCCACAAATTTTACAAAGATATATAATGTGAAAACCTTTTTCCAAATAACTTTTCTATTAGAATAATCTCATAACTAAGACTAATTAAAGAGGCATTTAAAACTATAAAATCATAATGTCTCATAACTAAGACTACTTAAAGAGGCTTTAAATTGTAATGCTTGCTAACCTTGGGGTCCTTGAGCTGGTCATCTCCAACCTCCAAAATCATGTTGCCAACATTGATATGGCAATTAGGCTAGTAGACATTATAACTATGAAGTATGTAAGAAGAAGGGTATACAAGTTTATAGAATCAATAGGTTGGGCATGGAATTATTGGCTGAATGTGAACTATATATGAAACATACCCAGACCACAACAGTATGTGCAAGCTACAAAACAAGGGGGAAGCTGCCATAAAAAAATTGTGTGCTAATTTTGGATTGATCAATATTTTCCCTTTTGGTGTGAGCAGTAGGAATATGTTAGTTGTTGTTATGGTAGTTATGGAATATTTATTTAAAACTATGAAACATTTTTATTAAATTAAAACAATTTTATAACGTTACATTATTTCTTGAAGTTCATTTTGAACAATGTCAGGGCACTAGTTTTGGGGTTGCAGAAAGCTATTTTTTTACATCACCAATTGTTTTTATAATATTAAATATTAAACAATTATAAATGCAACTTCCAATACCATGAGCAAAACCTTTGACCAGATACTCTAGTTTAAAATCTATTTCGATTATCTTGCCTTTTTTCTAGTATATTTTTGTCTGTATATTATTAGATTGCAATATTATATTAAAAGTTTTATATATATATAATTAGTGGTAGGATTTTAAATTACCAAATTATCTTCATACATCATCTGGATGAAGTTCTATAAAATACTAATGCAACATAATTCTTATCACTAGAGTTTGGTTGATAGTGGAAAAATAGTTCCAATTGCTTAACTAAGATGGAATGTTTACAAATAATCAACCTGACAAATTTTGAGTGCTAAAAGGGGATTGATTTCGTGTGTGTTCAAATTGGCCATCCTTTGATGTAGGAGCATCCTAGGTGTAAGAGAAATCTTGCATCATGCAAAAATATTTTAATGTTTAGTCTTTTCTATTTTCAACATGGCTTTTAGATAGGGGGTTACTATTTTTGGGAGCTTACTATTTTTAGTAAGTTTTTCATCCGAGCTCAAAATGTTCTGATTGTATACATGAAAGTTCATTTCAAAATTATAAGGCTACCATAAAATTCTCATTGTTGTAGCTTAAGTATCAAAGGTGCTATTACAGATTTTTGGTGAAAATTTTTAGAGAAAAATCTTCATACCTACTATTGGAGGCCTTAGAGTGGCCATATAAGGTCCAAAAACTCGACAAAAGGGTGCTTGCATCATTTCTGAAAGGTGTTTATAATAGCCAATTGGAGCAATGGTTTGAGAGTTATGGCCTTCAAAAGTTGGGCTACCCAAAATTTCAAAAATAAATGTCAAATATGTATCTATCTGACTCTATAGATATTGTTAGGGTTTATCAGTCTTAGGTATTAAGTTTGAATGTCTAGAACCTTCTTAGGTGGCATAAAATTGCCTATTTAAGAAAGACCCAAACATTCTCTAGAACAACTCTAGGTGAGAGTTCGCAACATTGTCTTAAAGATTATTCTAATGAAGGTGCCCATGTGAGTTAGCATATTGTAATTGTGGATTCTATAATTCCACATTTGTGGCAATAATAAGAAGCCCCTTATTTTCTTCTTGCAATTGTTGTTGTTTCTTTGTTTATTTTTATGTGTTTATGATATTAATGGGAGCACCCTTCATCAAGTGGTATTAGAGCTAGAGTTCCTAAGTGGGTGGATAAATTGCTGACTATGAGGTAGTTGGCACCAGAACTGTGGTTTGGGCTAAGCATGTAGACAAATCATTGATTGTGAGACAATTTGCACTAGGATTTTAGTGGAAGTGCAAAAATTCCTCTAGGAAGAGAGTGTCATGGAAGAGTTGAAGTTGTTACACCTGAGGACTTTAGAACCCTCTAGAAGAAAATGCAAGAAATGAAAGAAAAAATGCACAAAAGAATGAATCTTGCCTTAGGAGAGGATGAAAGAGACAAATAATGAGACATAGACCCAAATGCAGTAGAGGAAGTTCTTAACCCGAAGGAGGTGAAGCTTTTAAGGGCCATTTCTAGCATTGGAAAAAGATCTAAGTTTGATGTTCCCACATTTTTAGGAAATCTCAACCTAGAGGAATTTATCAACTGGATCAATGAACTAGAAGAGCACTTTGAATATGAAGATATTGAAGAATTAGATGGGATTAAGTTTGCAAAGGCCAAATTGAAGGGTCATGCAAAGATCTAGCGGCAGGAGATCCAGTTGGATCGAAATAAAAGAGGAAAGAAAAAAATCACTAGATGGGATCAGATGGTAGCTAAAATGAAGGGTAAAAGCACAAACTTGTGTCACCCTTTGTGATATCTTTCACTATTTCAGCCGAAAGCCTTTCGACCATAACGATTTCGGCCGTAACAATTCTGGCCGAACATACATGGCGGTTTCACATGCCTACATGGCTCGTACCGTTCCGATCAAAACCCCTTCGACCGAAACAGTTACAGCCGAAACCCCGAGCCAGCATAAAAACCACCGCAAACCTCTAGTGGCTATCATTGTTACTGTAGCTATTCCTAGATTTCTGGAGAGCGCGTCAAGGGTTTCAGCCATAACTGGTTAGTGGTTTTTTCCTATCCATTTTTTAATAGTTTATAAACATATTTTTTGATTAATAGATGTTAATTGTACTTAAAATAGTTGTTTTTGACCTATTTTGTGAGTGAAATGATTAAAATTGTTTATTTTTTAATATGTTTAAATTATTTAAATTATTTTAGATTGTTTTAGAATGGTATTTAAATTAATTTGTTAGCAAAAATGTAGTTAAACATGAGATAAAAATGTAAAAAAACATTAATTAAAAGTGTAGGAAAACATTACGTTAAGATATAGAAAAACATTAGGAAAAACATTAGGTTAAAATATAGAAAAACATTAGGTTAAAATGTCAAAAAAATTAGTTAAAAAATATGGAAAAACATGAGGTAAACATGTAGAAAAATATTAGTAAAAAATGTAGCAAACTTTTAGGGGACATTATTCAGTTTCTAACATAACTTGATGGATCTAGAGGTGAAACAATAATATCTTATGGTGAAATTAATTTTGACATTAAATACACCTTCTAACATAACCCTATATTAACTACAATCATAACCCATACCACATTCTAACCATAACATAGGCCCTCTACTAACTGAATGAACTACACTTAGATATTGATGATGTTCATTTTAACAACTAGTTATTGTTAGGTAATAATGAGTCTTACATTACCAAAAAACACATTAAGATTAGTTAAATGATATGTTTTTAGGTACGTTATCCATGCATCTATGTCTTAAGGGGACAAAGGAGTCATAATAGGTCATACTATTTTTTATAGGTTCTAATAAGTCTTAATATGTATTATTATGATATAATAGGTCTTATTAGGTAATGATGATTCTTACATTACCAAATGACACATAACGACCTCATGATACATTTCTAGGTATTTTTATCCATATATATGTTAAGGGGACCTAGGGACTCCTACTAGGTCATTATGTCTGTTATAGGTTGTAATAGGTATTCATATGTTTACTAGCACATAATAGGTATTCTTAACTCTAATTCAAACTACTAAATTAAGTCATGAGTTCTAAATTGTAAACTAACATTTGCTAACTAAACTCATTTACTTATCTAGTAACAAATTTTTCTATCCCTATGTCCTAACTCTCATCTACACTCCCCATAATCATCAAAGCATTTACATCAAAATCTAGATTTTAGTCAAGAATTATATTTTTTTATTGCATGTATGTACATGTGTACACTTAGTTATCATTTAATCAAGAAATTTTATTTTATTTTTATTGCATATACATGCACATGTATGAATATTTATTTTTCACATTTGCATGAGCACGTTACAATGTACATTAGATATGGTCTCTAAGATAATTTGTTTTAAAATACATATGTATGTTACATGATTGAATTTAGCACCATACATTTAATGTTGTGTATTTATATGTACATGTGTTTCAAATTAAATTTAACTTTTAATTATTTTAATTTAAATACACTTGTATGTTTATATTTGTATATATATGCATGTGCAAATCTCTAGATATTTATCACATTCATATCCTCATATTTATTTTCATATATACATTATGGCATCTGGTTCTGGGGATCATGCTTCTGCATCCTCAGGGGATGCTAGTGTTTGTGGTGGGGGTCGGAGTGTTGAGTCTAGTACAGCACGTAGATCGACCTCCTCCACTCATGATAGACAGTAGTTATTTAGAGATACAGTTGCAAGATTATCTCATGCTATGTAGGTATTGGATACCTCACTTTCCTCTTCTACCACCCTCCCTAATAGGGAGAAGGTCACAACGATGCGAGAGGAGTTATTTCGTATGATTCAGACAGTTGAATCATACAACCCTTTTGATGATATGAGCATTGAGATATTTTATTCTTCTTTATCTCATAGTGTCACTGGCACTGTGAAGTACACACAGATTGACACTAAGGTTTCCATTGGCATGGTGAAATCCATGTTTCCATCTTATGCAGATCGTCGCAGAGTCAGAGGCTACGCTGCGATGAAGTGTACTGATCCACTTGTCCCACCATTGATGTATCCTCATTGGTTGGCTACTCATCATAGATGGCCACAGAAGGATGAGTTCCGCCTATATTTCTACAAACAATTGTTTGCAAAATTTTATTTACACTATGATGTTGACTATACAGATTATCCAGGGCATGTTGGGCAGGGTCAGGGGAGACTTTTTGATAGATTTAGACCCGCGGACACTCCTGCGCCCATTAAAAAATGGGCAATGGTGGGTCCAAACCTTTTGGTTATGCCGAGAGGTCCACAGATGGCTACTGCAAGTGAGAGTGTTCCTGATGACACAATTAGGACACAAATTTTTTCGAGCATCACCACCATTGCCACATAGTTACACGAGATTTCTTCTGATCGATGTAGTCGATATATGCTACAGTCTTGAGATACCGCTCCCACAGCTGCACCATCTAGCACACCTGTTGATGATGATTATGGAGTTGCAGACATACCTTCTCCTGTAGACATTTCTACAGTCTAAGAGGTGGATGCATTGCATCGTTTGGCATCATATTTAGCATCTGATCTTTTAGATGCATATCGAGCATTATCTACACTCTCAGGGATTCCACTTCGTGACATGAGCTCTCAAATTAGACATATTTTGTCACGTACAATAGTCCCAGAGGATTCACAAAGGCAGGAGGACATTCCTACACCTTCTACTACTCCTCCTACTACACAGGCCCAGGCTACAGCACCAGCCCCAGCTACTCAGGACCCTATAGTACCGCCCCCTACTCAAGATCTCAGTGGCACCATACAGCCTGGTCTATTTATTTCCATGCTTTCAGTTCAAGGCCGCACTATTGACTTGGATGTTGATACTATTTTTTCATTGCATGATTCAGATATCAGTCAGATTGGCAGAGCATTACATAATGCTACAGTAAATATCTCTATATTTTTTGATTTATTTTTATTATAGTAAATAATATGTCTATATGTT
This sequence comes from Cupressus sempervirens, assembly GCA_028749045.1. Lineage (NCBI taxonomy): Eukaryota > Viridiplantae > Streptophyta > Pinopsida > Cupressales > Cupressaceae > Cupressus > Cupressus sempervirens. The sequence continues at coordinate 667,552,970 of CM053783.1, read as the reverse complement.
TAAATTAATGTATATGTGTGTTTTTGTGTATGTGTTACAGGGTTTGAGTGATAGTATGTTACGTTTTGCTGATCTACAGACACCGACATATCCTACACATCATGAGTCCCAGGTATGTTACAATTTATATATATATATATATATATATATATATATATATATATATATGATTTATATACATGTAGATCTTGATAAAATTTATCTATACACATAATTAAATGGTTCAAGTTATCATTTGACACAGGGTTCAGATGCAGCTGATAGACCCTTTTGGGGACAAGGCCCAGGATCAGGAGGGGGGATGTAGCTGATTAGATTATATGTGGCCTTTTATTTTATTACACACATGTTATGTCTAGATACATATTTATATGGACAGTTTGATGTTTTATATGTTATTTCCATATGCATACATTTTATATCCAGACACTTTGATGTCTTATATGTTATTTTCAGATACATGGTTTATATGGACACTTTGATGTTTTATATGTTATTTCTAGATATGTGTTTATATCATGGACACTAAATGATGTTTTATATGTTATTTCCAAATATATGTTTATATGGATATTTTGATGTTTTATAGATGTTATTTCCAAACATTTCATACATGATCTATTTTTATACATTTGATATGGGTAAATTATATTCTCCAGATATATGCACATGTATGTTATTGATCTTTTAATGTAGACATCTATTTTATTGATCTTTTGATGTCTTCATCTTTTATTAACTTATGTATGTGTTATGCACATGTTTCTATATGTTATTCATATTTTCAATATTCAAGTTTACATGTATATCTAAGTGTAATTAACTATATAATTTTAATGGTCGATGTACATAACAATATAACATATATTTAATGACATGTCTTAATTAACTTTATAATTAACTATATTTAGTCTAATTATATTTAATGTAGATCATGTATTAACTATATTTAATGACATGCCTTAATTAACTATAATTAACTATATTAAATCTAATTATATTTAATGTCTTAATAATTAACTCTATTTAATGACTTAATTAACTCTATTTAATGACATGCCTTAATTAACTATAATTAATTATATTTAACCTAATTAAGTATGACTAACTATATTTAATCTAATTATATTTAATGTCGTAATAATTAACTCTATTTAATGACTTAATTAACTATAATGGCATGCCTTAATTAACTATAATTAACTATATTTAACATATAAATACATACAAATACTAAAAGGGTTGTCTTAAGGGGAGGTCCTAAGAGACTTGGTCTTAAATGAGATATGCATGTCGAATTTAAATAAAAATAATAATACATGTCTAATTTTTCATATGCAAGATAAATGATCCAATGTACAAAAATTTATAAAACAAATATCCTGTCAATATTAAATATGAAAGTATAAGAGCTATACAGGCATAACTCAACTAGAGCTCCATAATAAGTACATAGGTAAACTAGAGCTCCACAAACAATGTATTGTTAGGATCCTCTCTACTTTTTATTATCTCTAGAAGTTTTTCATTTTCTTCAATAGGCAATTTCCACTTTTGATTTTCACGATGTCATTTTCTTTGTACTGCTTCAAATTGTAATTTGGATGCTATAACATGGTTATTGTAGTGTAAAACCTTTTCTCTAGGCTTGTATTCAATAAATTCAATACCACTACCAATTACCCTTGTTTGTTGATAATATGTTCCTTCAATAAAAACTAATCCAATTGGATATGATTGTTCATCAGCATCTATAGTTCCTTCTAGCAACTTGTGTTTTGCTTTTGTTCATCTTAAAAGATAATAGTCCACATTTTCCACATTATTTGGTAAGGCTTGAACTGCAAAAATATCTCCTGCATGTATATAAAAAGATAAATATAAATTAATTTTAAAACAAATATACATGTATATTAATTTATATATATGTATATATGCACACAAACCTGCCATAACTAAATCAGAAATGCACTCATAATCAGCTGAATATACAGGATCATGAATGTCAATATCAATGTCAACATCTTCAAAAGGAGGCTTTCTAACTATCTCCTTCAAATCCCAATGTGAAACATATCCATTCCCAATATTTTCACATGTACTCACTACACTGTCCTTAATGCAGTCATCACAAAAACATGTTTTCTCTCTTGCTTTAATTACTGGAGGTTTATGGTTTCCTATAGTCATCACTTGATGTAAACTTCTAATTCCAGGAATCGTTTGACAATTGTAAGGATTAGATCGATCTATATCTATTACAAATAAAAATAATAATTGTCATATTTCAAAATAAATATTTAATTAAAAACTCAACTTGATTTGAAAAATACATTAAAAATAAATATAACTTAGTTCACCTTTCACCTCCCAAAAGTAACGCTTATTGTATTCATTATCTCGAGTAGCAAAATGAACTTTGCACCATTCAACAATTTGATTTGCACTCTCTATCCTATTCCTTGTATGTACATACAATATGCATGTATATATAAAATTTAAAATATATGCTATTAGAGTATTAAACATGTACATTTTAAAAATGCATATATTTACCTGCAAGTTCATGTTGTCGAAGTGCACATTTTATGCATGCTCCTGCTCCATCATGCTCCCCTTTTCCGTGTCCACTTTCAAAAAAATTCCATAAAAACCTAACATTGGTTCTAGCATGTTGCATTGCTAACCAATTAAATGCTTTTGCAAATTTGAATTGTCCTGTGAACATGAAACATGATAAGTATCTACAATTATCCATGTACATATATCAAATAGAAATAGACATGTCCAAATAAAATATAAGTTAAAATAAAGTTAAATAAATGTGTAACTATTTTTTGTATACTAACCTGCACATCCATCAGACCAAATCCAGTGCTCTGAAATATTTATTCCACGATTTCTGAGATCTTCAGAGAACATTGCAAAACAATGAGCCACATAACTCCTGTCATGAACTCTATCATCACTAATATAGAAATGAATCTCGTTGATGATGATGTGTTCATTTTCATCCAATCTTTCTATCTGATCCACCTCAAATTGTGCATGTATATAGGTCACTTGCACAAATATTGCAACTTGTTCAAAATGATAATATTGGCTTTGGAGCTCTGTATGAGGGGCAAATATATAATTCTCAAAAAAATCTACAACTGAAAGTATACAACTAGGTGGAAAACAATTTTTGGAATCACAAAATTGTTTAGCTTTCCATCGTACACCATGACAATATTGGATATGTGAATATATCAATGGACAGAACTTGGCCATGAACTCATCATAATGCAATTCACTCTCCTCCAATACAATTTTTCTAGATTCATCCCCTCTATTATTTTGGTATGTCTCATATTTATATCTCATCCATGAAACTGGCGTGGATTCATTAATATTCTCAACTTGCATAATTTCAGAAATTTTTTGTAAATCTGTACAATCTTCACACTGATTTTTGATGCATTACACTTTGAATTCATCTGAATCTTCTAATTTATCACATAATATGTACCTCACAAATTGTGTTGTACTGCTAGGGATGACCAAATTAGGATCAAGTATTGCCATAACTTTTTTAAATGATTGCAAGTGTAGACCAAATTCAACATGATTTCTATAACAACAAGTTTCTTGCATCTTATTTATGCGTACAAAGGAAGGATGTAAACTCTCAAACATTCTCTGACATATTTTGACATTTGAAAATTCTTGTTTGAATGCTTCAAAAAGTTCACTTTGAGTTATATCTATGAAATGTTTTGGATGTTCAATTTTGGCCCCTGTTTCTTGATTTTTAATTTGTATAGTATCACGCCTATTGGAAGAAACACGAGAATGTGTGGTCCAAAATTCAATAACTTGTCTTTTTACTTCTTCAAAAATCTTGTCTTTTCGAGGAACTCTACAAATATTCACCCAGCTATTCTCAATGTTATCACCTAGCATATTTCTCCTCTTGATGTATCTTTGGACAGTTCTTCTAGATATATGTAGTACATCAAAAATTGCATGTACCTATTTCCTATGTGTCAATTTTCTACTAGATATAGTAGTCATCAATGCTCTGCATGCATTACTCAAATCACCTCCTCGAGTTGTGTTGCCAATTTTGTTATAAGCATTTTGAAAATTTTCAACTATTGTCTTATTAATATTATAGGCATGGCTTTTCTTGTTATCAACACCCAACAACTCTAAAACAGGTCTCATATCTTTTTCCTAAATAACTTGACAAATAATTGTGCCTATCCAAATATACTTTTATCTTTGAAATATTCATCCCACATGTTCTGACAATGCTTTATGATAGTGTTCTCATTTATCATATCTTTAGATGGAATTTGGTTAAAAAGTAGTTCTTCATCCAAATCCATCAAATTTTTTATGCTTTCTAATTTGTCTCTATCAATAGAACTGCCAATTTCTTCCTCTTCATTACTTTCATTTTTTTCATGAATCTCATTATGTTCAAAAATTTTAGTAGGTTGGTTTTGAGCATGTTTTGTATGGCTTTTCATTTTGTCATCTCGTTTTCTATCATATTTCCTTGATCTTTTCCTTTTACTACCCATTGAATATTTCTATCTATAGAAAAATAAATAAATAAATTTAAATTTCACTAAATATTAGCTAATGGTTCAATATATAATACATAAAAATAAAAATAATTAGAAGAGAAAAAAAGCACCTTCAAAATATTCGATCCTTTGCAATATTGATTAGATCTGCAGAACAATTGTTGAAAATTGCTTCAAAATTAATCATTTTTTGAAAATCTTCTTCCAATTTTCGCTGTCCCTGTATATTTAATTTTTTTTTAAAAAGAAAAATAATTTTTTTTATATCAAACAGTCACATTAACCGTTAGCAGTTTATTCTGCTGACAACGGTTTCGGCCAGAACCATTTCGGCCGAAACTGTTCCGGCCGAAATAGTTACGGCCAAAATAGTCTATGTGGCAGCCTATGTGGCAGCCAAACAAGCAAAAATCAAAACTTCTATAAACATCTCACTTTGAAGGCCAATTTGACCTACTAAATTAAAGTATTTTTTAAAACTAAAAATATACTTTTGTAGTTCTTGGAGTCACGATTATGATTGTATAATTTATAAAAAGTTTTGATTATGAATAATATGTTATAATTTGAAAATATTACAAGTAGGTATCTTAAGATTCAGGAAGATGTCTATTTAGAAATAAGAAAAAAATAGTAAATCATGTTTAAAAATTAAAATTTTTTTTATGGTGTACTAGAGGATAGAGTCTTCTTCAAGAATATGTAATTTGTTTTAAGAAGTAGGTAGATTTGATGGAAAAAGTTTGACGGGAGAAAAAAATTGTCTATTTTTTATAACTTTGACTTTGACCAATTATAACTTCAAAAATATTAGCCGAATTTCAATTTTTCTTTTTCGGTGTACTAGGTATACATGTTAACTCTAACATATTCCAAAATTAAACCAAAATACGAACATTTGCATATATTTGTTTGACGGAAAAAAAACTCTATATTTAGTATTTTTAAAAAATTAAAAAATACACTTTAAAAATTCAAAAATAAATAAAATTTTCACTCAATTTTTTAAAGAAAATTATAGACATAAACTTCATCCAATTTTACACATTTCATTAGTTTACATCATCTTCAAATTCTAAGCACAAATACCACTTTTATTTCATTAAAGTTGAAGACTTTAAATTATAATATCACTTCTCCCTTATAAAAGGTGACACAGGTTTGTGCATTTACCCTGAGGCGTCACTTCATTCCCATGGATTATGAGATTGATCTATTGAAGAAAATGCAAGGGTTGAAGCAAGTGAGAAAATATATTCAAGAGTGCATCGAGGAGCTCTATTGAGTTCTCATTAGAACTGGCCATGCAAAACCTAATAAGGAGAAACTTTCCCATTATCTTAATGGGTTAAGGCCAAGGATTTAGGATGAGATGAGTCTTGTTCAAGTGACCAGTATTGAGGAGGCATACCAATTTGTCCTAAGAGTTGAGGAGAAAGTAAGAAAAAAATTTGATAACAAGAATAGTGGAAGAGGTCATGGTGGAAGATTTGGTGGATGATCTTATGGAGACTGAAATGATGATAAGAAGAACAAGGATGATGATAGAAGTAGCAGCCAAAACTAGAGGGGAAATAATTTCAATCATATCCATTATCAGAAAAATATAGATCAAAGAGGAAGAGGAAGAGGAAAAAGATCTAGATGAGGAGGCTCCTGTGGGAAATGTTTTCACTACGAAGAAGAAGGGCATAGAGCACTTAAATGTTCCCAATTCCAAGGAAGGAAAGATCGAATAACAAAAAGAAAGGCTATAGTTTCACATGTTGATGAAGATGCCAGATCATCGCTTTCTGAATATGCTGGAAGAGGAAAAGTCCTAGTTAACAAAAGAGTTCAGCTGAGTGGTGAGAATGAACCTGATCAAAGAAGGAGCTTGTTTCACACAAGGTTCAAATGTGAAGATAAGTGTTATGATGTGATCATTGATGGTGGAAGTATTGAAAATCTAGTGTCAAAATTGATTGTGACAGAGTTGAAGATGAAGAGGCAGAAACACTTGCATCTATACCATATTGCTTGGGTGCAAGATGACCACAAGGTCATAGTCAATGACCAATGCTCAATGAAGTTCAAGATTGGAAGCTACTCGGATGAGGTACTTTGTGATATTATACCTATGGACATATGTCATATGGCCCTAGTAGTTTGAGAAGTATATTATACATGATGGGTGAGCAAATACCTACACTTTAACCAAGGATGGAGTAAAAAATAAGTTGAAGCCATTGAAGGAGAAAGAAGAAAAGGTATGTAATGCTACTAGAATATGTTTTGTTAATTGAAAAGAGTTTTTGAAATGTATGAAGCGTGAGCATATGCATTTTTCAATAATTCCTAAAGATAGTAAAGAAGAAGTAGAAGAGTTATCTACAAAAGTTGCAGCTATGTTGAGAGAGTTTTATGATATTGTGTTAGATAATGTACCTAATGGATTACCCCCAATGAGAAAGATTATTCACTAGATGGATTTCTTTCCAAGAGCTAGTTTTCCAAATAAGGAAACACACAAAATGAAAGCATAAAAAAGTGAGGAGCTAAATAGACAAGTTCATGAGTTGTTGTAAAAGGGGTTGATTTGAGAGATTCTGAGTTCATGTGTTGTACCAGTTGTATTAGCACCAAAGAAGAATGGATAATGGAGAATGTGCACATATTCTCGCACTATCAACAAGATCACAGTCAAGTATAGTTTTCCATTGCCAAGGATGGATGATATTATGGATTGTTTGAGTGGGGTTGAGTATTTCACAAAGATATATTTAAAGAGTGGATACCATCTGATTCGTATTAGAGAAGGTGATGAGTGAAAGACTACTTTCAAGACAAGGGAAGGACTATATGAGTGGTCACTCATGCATTTTGGGCTAACCAATGCACCAAGAATGAAGCTCGTGAATGAGGTAATGAAGGATTTTTTGGGTAAGTTTATCATTATCTACCTAGATGATATTTTGATATATAGTAAGACATTGGAGGAGCATTTGATTCATATTTGAAAGTGGTTTGGTAAGTTGAAGAAAGAAAAGTTGCTGATAAACCTGAAGAAGTGTAGTTCTATAAAGAAGGAGTTGGTGTACCTAGGATTTATAGTCTCAGTAGAAGGTCTAAAAATGGACCTAGAGAAAGTAAAGGCTATCCTTGAATGGCCTACTATAAGGAGTACAATAGAGGTAAGATCTTTTCACAGACTAGGTAGATTTTACAGAAAGTTCATAATAGATTTTAGTAGTATTTGTGGACTCTTAACTAAAATAATTAGAGTGGATAGGAAAAAATTTAAGTGGACTATAGGAGTAAATAAGAGCTTTAATCTATTGAAACAGAAAGTTACAGAGTAGTCAGTTTTAGCACTTCCATATTTTAACAAGGTCTTTCAACTAGATTATGATGCTAGTGGTACTACAATAGGAGTTGTTTTGAGCCAAGAAGGTAGACATGTTTCTTATTTTAGTAGGAGATTGAATGATGCAAAAAAAAAAAAAAAATTTATGATCAAAAATTTTATGCTATAGTTCAAGCATTGAAGAAGTGGAGACATTGTCTTCTTCCTAAGGAGTTTGTTATGTATACTAACCATCAAGCTTTGAAATTTTTGAATAGTCAAGGAAAATTAAACTGAAGGCATTTAAAGTGGGTTGAGTTTTTTCAGAATTATACATTTGTTTTGAAATATAGGAGTGGGAAGTGTAACAAAGTTGCAGATGCTCTTAGCAGAAGACAATTTTTGGTGGCAGAAATGCAAATTGAGGTGGTTGAGTTATAGGAACTCAAGAATTTGTATCCAGATGATCTTGATTTTGGTGAAGCATAGATGGTTTGTACAAAACTTGTTACAATTGATAGGATAAAGAAGTTGGATTTCATGATCCAAGATAGTATGTTGTTCAAAGGAAGCTAGTTATGCATTTCCATAAGTTCAATGAGAAATAATCTCATATAGGAGAAGCATAGTGGAGGATTAGATGGACATTTTGGTAGAGATTAAACTATATCTTTGTTTTCTAATAATTATTACTGGCCATAGTTATAGAAATATGTGAGGAAGTTTGTACAAAGTATGTCAAATGGTGAAAGGAGTGAAGAAGAATACATGGTTGTATCGGCAATTACCTGTACCAAAGAAGCCATGGGAAAATGTCAGCATGGATTTTTTTATGAATTACAAAGGACCCAACAAGGGCATGATTCTATTTTTGTCGTGGTTGACAAGTTTTCAAAGATGACACATTTTATTCTTTTCAAGAAGACTAGTGATGTTGTTCATGTGACAAAACTATTTTTTAGAGAATTGGTGAGACTACATGGTCTATTGAAGAGTATAGTTTCAGATTGAGATACCAAATTTTTTTGGTATTTTTGGCATACAGGATATGTGCAGGATCATGGTCAACCAAACTATGCCCTTAAGTGACAATGAAAAAACAACAAATCAGGGGTATGTGGAGACATACAATTTAAAGCTTATTATGAACTTTCAATCAAAATTTTTTGAGAAAATGATATATAGGAAATTGAATTTAGTTTTTGAACTACTAGGCCTTATTTGAAGAAATAAAAAATTGATTGGTCAAAATTTTGAATTTTAATGCAACAGTACAAAAATTTCATGACAAAAATAAGAAGTAGATTTATATCTGACCGTGCCTTAATCAAAATCAAATAATAATATTTTTTAATAAAATTCTACATATGAGAATTAGACTCATGCTTAGATGTGACCCATGTTTTTGGGTATTTTTATAAAAAAATAATAATTAATTATGAATTTTGTACTATAGTATTTTTGGAATAAAAAATCTCTCATGTTTGACACCTTAACTAATTCAAAACTTTACAAAATCTTATTTTTCTTTTATTTTCCTTATAGTAGAAGAAGTATATAATGTGACACATCTTTTGGATTTCAAAAATGTTGTACCATTTGAAAGTTATATTTTTTTTTCAATCGGTGTGTCAACCAACACTTTATGTGTAACTCCATTAGAAAATGAATAATAATTACTTATTGAACTCATAATTGACATACATTACACTTATGGAAAGATAAGAACATTCTTAAGAAACCCTTTTCATTTCATCAAAATTGGATTAATAGAAGTCATCAAACACATGTTTGAAGTATAAAAAAAACACAAGAACAATCCAAAAATATGTTTGTGGGACATTTTTTAAGTTGACCATGTAGGGTTGGTATCCAAAGCAATACTAGGCCCTATAAAGTTATTAATATTTTGGTTTGGTATCAGGATGGGTGGATAAAATGTCAAAATATATTTTGAAATGCTTTGAGGCATTTCAAAACTAAATATTTTTTAGATCACCTCTTTTTTAGCACACCATGATCTTGCACATACCCTACATTATGGAAAAAAACTAGAGATAGAGTTGAAATTCAGGTCATCAAATCATCCACAAATTGATGGTTAAATAGAAGTGTGGTGAATATGAGTTTGGTAAATTTAGTAAGATGTCTAGTTTGAGACATGCCAAAGGGATGGGATCTGATTTGACTACAAGTAGAATTTGCATATAATAATTTTGTCAACATGAGTACTGGTAAATCAACTTTCTAGAGTGTGTATGGAAGTAGTCCCAAAAATGCTTCTGAATTATGAAAGATTGATAAATGAGAGATAAGTAGTGCTAAAGCAGAAGAATTTTCTAAATACTTGAAGAACATCCATGAGGAGGCAAGGAAGCACATCATAGAGATGAATACACAGTACAAAGCTAAGGCAGATGTGAAATGGAGGTATAAAGAATTTCATATTGGACATGAAGTCATGGTTTATTTGAGAAAGTATTTTCTAGTGAGTACATATAACAAGTTGAAGATGAAGAAGTTTGTACCATGCCAGATAGTGAAAATGCATAATTCTAGATATTCCTATGAAGTGGAGTTGCCTGGTGAATTGAATATTTCACCAGTATTTAAAATTTCAGATTTGACAAAATATTATGAAGGAGGTGATGGACATGAAGTTGTAGAAGCACAGTGAAGTATTCCAACAACTAGTTCAACTACAAAGGAGATTGAGGAGATATTGGATAGTCATGTTGGCAAAAGTACAATGAACAAAACTTATGAAAATACCTATTCAAATGGAAAGGGATGCAAGTAGATGATTCATCATGGCTAGCAAGGGAGGAGGTTAACTATCTTGGCTTTCCTTTGAACACCTAAGATGTGATGGGGTCACTTCTCAAATTACCTTGGGTGTTTGATGAAGGAGCGTCCTGGGTCTATGAGCAATCTTGCATCACCTAAACATATTTTTATTTTCAATCTTTTCTATTTTCATCAAGACTAGTAGACAGGGGTGTTACTATTTCTTAGAACTTACTTTTTTTAGTAGGTTTGTCACACAAGCTTGAAATTTTCTCATTTTCTACATGAAGGTTCATTTCAAAATAATAAGGACACCATAAATATCCCATTGATCCATCTTAAGTATCAGAGAATTTATTGCAGACTTTTGGTAGAAAATTTTGGGGGAAAATATTTAGGCTCACCATTGGAGGCCTTAGAGTGCCCAAATGAGGTCAAAAAACTCGTAGGAAGGGTGGTTGCACTATTTTAAGAATGTAGATCAAGAGCTAGCATTTCTAAAAAGTGGTTATAATAGCCAATAGGAGCAACAATTCAAGAGTTATGACCTTTCAAAGTTAGGCTACCTGAAATTTTTTAAATAAATGTCAAAGATGTATCTAGCAGACTCTATATATATATTGTTAGGGTCTCTTGGCCCTAGGTATTAAGTTTGAATGTCTAGACCTTTCTCGGGTAGCATAAAATTGCCTATTTAAGAAAGGCCCAAAGATTTTCTATATCATATCTGGGTGATAGTTCACAACATTGTCTTACAGATTATTGTAGTGAAGGTGCCCATGTGGGTTAGCATATTGTAATTGTGAATTCTATAGTTCTACATTTGTGGCAATAATAAGAAGACCCTATTTTTTTCTCGCTATTGGTGTTTCTTTGTTTTTGTTATGTATTTATGGTATTAAGGGGAGCGCCTTCATTATCCTTCAGGCTCCTTCATAATTATTTACATTGGAAAACTTCCTCTCTTCTATAGATTCCACTTTGATCTCTCTTTATGCACAAACAAAAAAAGTAAAAAATAAATATTCAGTAAGAAAGCTCATAAGAACACATCCCAAAAAAGAGAAATTAGATTGAAGAAAATGACATGTTACTACATATAGTTCCCTCTCTTTCTCTATATATATACCAGCAGAGAAGTGGGTTGTATACATACCTATTTGAAGAGAAGAAAAACATAACAGTGAGACATAGAGGAGGTATTTGACTTGTGTATGACATTAATCTCTTTTCCTATATATAGATAAACCCATCTATGTTTTGGAAAACACATATCTATTTTGATTCTTGAAGAATGCCACCCTATTTTGAAGAGACTTAGAATTTTAATAATTATATAGTAGCATAATTTATTTTCCCTTGATAAGACCATCCAAATAATCCCATTAACCACAACAAGAAAATTGTAAGTAGTGCCTGAAAGCACTTAACTATAGCAACAAGTTTTAATGTAAAACCTTGAAACACTATCATTTCCACATTTCAGCGTAGCCACCAATGGACATGCCATCACCCATCAGACCAAAATACCTTACAGGGCCAATCAACTCAAGGTTAAATGTGAAATAGCTCAAATTTTTATAATCTACTCCATCCCGCCAATGATTTCCTTCATTGGTGGAAGAACACTAGGCAAGATTGTCATTGTAGTCTATAGCATCCGACACATAGCCTTCCATTAAGAGATTGGACAAGAAGGATTTGAAACGTGTACTGCCCTAGTAAATTTTCACTATTCCTACTTGTGTTGCCCAATGATCTTCATTATACAAGTTTGAAAATATTCTCATTGGTTTCTCCTTTGGATATGGCCCACCTGCTCCATCAAGGTTTGCAAACACCCAGATGGGAATTCCATCTACCAGTAGCCTTCATCAACATTCAAAAACCCATTTAACCAACCAAATTCTCCCTAAGTTATTCAGTAGAATGTCAATTGTTAAAATTTTAGATTAAACTAAGCATTATATTTTCATTTTTCATTATCATCTTAGATCACATTCTTGTTCTTTCACTCTCTTTTTTAATGATAGATTAAAATATGATATGAATTACCAATGATGATGAAAAACATTATGTATGATTAATTTTAAAAGTTTAACAACTCATTCTAGATTATACCAGATCATATTCTTATTCATTGATTAATTACTTCATTTTAATACTCTACCACAAAACATAATTATTTCCACAAATTTTTGGTGCATTTTTCTTTCCTTTAACAAAATGAGGTCTTTAAACTTTAAAATAGGATATCAACATATATCAAATGATAAACAAAGGCGAGTCTTTCAGATGTTACAACTGCAACTACCCTAGTAGTCATGAATGCAAATGGGGATGCATGCACAACAAACATGTACTCACCTAGCTTTCATGCTTTGATGAAAATTGATACCTTGACATGCAACTCACATATTGAACGAAGCGGTGGGGCTTCTTACAAAGGGTAAATAGTTAATCAAGAGGCTATAATAGTTTTGTATATAATAGAGACAAGTAGATTACCTGGTTGGGTGAAAGAAATATTGGTAATACAAAACTCTAAATTATTTATATAATAAAACTTTACCTATATCTAGCATAACCCATGGTGTTCCAAGCCTTCATTTAGTAGATAAGAGAAATTGCCTTCATTTAGTAGATAAGAGAAATTACATATCTTTATATTTTTCAGATGAGGAAATTGACTCATCATTTCCAAATCTAAGTAAAATGTTAGGTAGGATAGTGAATTACCTCAAGATTCTACACAAAATGTGCAATAGAGACAACAACGCTAATGAGAATTTATAAAATAGAAAATATTAATAACCCTAACCAAAAATGTGGTGCAAGAGCACCAGGGCTGAGGACAAAGGCCTAAAAGGAACTGGGATCACTAAATATGTGGTGCAAGAGCACCAAGGCTGAGGACAAAGGCCTAAAAGGAACTGGGATCACTGAATAGATTCTAAGAGGGAGCAAAGGATGAACATGACCTTGAAGGGTCATTTGATGTAATAAGACCATATAATGGTCCTTTAATAATGTTCTGACAGTGCTTTGATAATTTTGTATTAAGATCAATTATGTAAGCCTTAATGGCATTTGGGGGGATAGTATAGATCTAAATATGAGGATTGAATTCCTAAGAGGATATTTAGAAGGCATTTAAATAATAAATGCAAATATACCATGTATGGGTTGAGTTGACAAGGGTAGTCAGCAACTTGACAACTTTTATAAACTTGCAAATTGTAAACAGACAGTTTAGTTTTAGACTGTTGTAGGGAGTTGGGAGTTGGTTATTTGGGTTGTTATCAGTTTGTGGGAGTGTAGAGGATCCATATAATGAAGATCCACATGAGTATGAAGGTAGGAAAAAGTGGAAGAGAGTTTAAGAGGTTTTGTTGTGTTGAAGAGGCAACGTAATGCAATTTTAATTCAATAAACTTTAATTCTCTGCAAACTTGATAGTTGCTGTTGTGAGGGTACAGTCAGCCCTTTTGTGGTTGAAAATTATTCATTTCAATGTGAATTTGATTAGAAATGGAGTAATACATTTTTGGTTTAAAGCATTATTCATTTCACGTGTTATTTTCATTGTTTTGTGAAGATTTAAAGGCAAAGAATGTCAATTTGTTTTGACTGTCCCAAATAGAGAATCAAGTGCAATCAACATTTTGCTTTGAACACACCATAGATGGATAGGGCCTCCTCACTTACTGCAATTAATGTGACTGTGGGGAGAGCCGATTGCATGTATTATATGTGTCATTGAGTCTTTTATGCAGGGATGACAAGAGGATTGAGAAATGGATCAGTCATTGAAGAGAATGCTGATTGAAGGGATGACTGTCATTGAAAATTTCAATCTTAGTGCGAGGGACATATCTCTAAATTGAACCGTTGGATCGGACCAAGATCTAGATGTGTTGGAGAGGACCAAGTTTTGCTAAAAATGACCGGAGCGATTGAAAATTTTTAATAAGGGTAAAAAGTTATGAACTACTGTGTATGGGTCTATAGAAGAGGGCAGCGTGCACTTACATTTTCGTTTATTTAATTTCAAAGTTGTGTTTAATAGATGAGGGGAGTATATTATGTGTGGACGGGTTATAGAGAGGTTGAATATAATCTTATGAATAAGATAAGGTTGTCTCAGTGCATTTGGGGTGAAGGAGATACAAGGATAGGGTTCCTTATGTGAGTATCTTGTTAGTGGGTTGCTGACTGCTATGTTAACAGCATTAGGACTGTCAAAGTCTTCATTTGTTTGGTGACCCAAGAAAAGGTCATTTGGGAATGATTAATGGTTTAGGAGAAATGTGTAAGAAGTTATTCATTGGTTGAATGTGAAGGGAACCATGTAAAGGTCCTTCTCCATGGTCTAGGATTCAAAGAATGTTGAATGCATGCAAGGGTTATATATGTTGAGGAGTTTGGTTGTGTGAACTATATGTAGAAGGTTAAAAGAGTGAACTGGTTTGGATATGATTGTGGAAGTGATTTACAAAGTCAGAGAACTCCATTTGACCTTTGAGTAGGACTGATTCCTTGAGTTGATTCCAAGTTTCTTGTTGAATCCTCGAGTTGAGGTTGCCTACTTAAGGTGATAATGGAGGGCTCTGCATCAAAACGTTTGTTAAAAAGAAACAGTTCATGAAAAAATATTATGTAAACCTAACATTGGAGATTGCAACATACCTACAGATACAAACATGTATCCGAAATGAGGAACCATAGCTTAAGGACATTACTTGTTTACGAATGGTAGCTGGAGATGAAGCCCATCTATAACAATCCATCTACGCTCTCCATCACTCCAAGGGAAATTTGTATGTAACTTGTTACCCCTATTTGTTGTGTGCCACCCATGCTATTTGCCACTTTCTCAAATTAGTGGAGTCCAATCTGAAATGATGAGCCAGTAGATTTTCCCCTTCTTTAGTTAAAACCCTATGATTAGGAGATTTTGATCAAATACATTTAATTTCTTTAACTCAGCTATTAAGGCAATAAAAACATTGGATTTTCAGGCCATATCAGCCTTCCGTTGATGCATTTCTACCATAGAATTCACTATCTAGATACCAGTTCTACCACATTCTTGTAGAAAGTTAAAAAAACATGCAAAGAAAAGTAAATAGATTATTGCATCTTTATGGTAAACTATACTAGCAGTTGAGTTTTTTATATTAAAATTTTTTAATTTGAAGTATCCATTTGACCATTGTTGTGTAATATGCAGGCAAATTTGTATTTATCTCTCAAGTCATCAGTGGAACTTTAGTTATCTTCATAATTCACAGATTCGATCTCCTCTCTCTGTCATCTAGATTTGACTTTCTCCTACATATGACTAGAATGAAATGAATTCCCCCAAAAAAGGTTGACTCTTAATTGAACATGAACCAAAGAGATAAATTAATAATCCTACTAAAAATAAGCACAATGATAATCAACAGTTCAATGGAAAATAAGCATACCTAGTCTTGGCTCTTTGGGCTTTGACAAACTGAGGGGAAGCTGTGTAGTTAGGGATATTGAGCCAGAGACCATGTGAAATAGACGTGGGTATCCTAGATATGTTAAAAAAATGTAGAGACAGACAGAGCATGTGAAATTTACTATTCTTCCAAAATTTACAAGCAGAGATGAGGCATGCGAAGTGTATCGTTGTGTCCTCCATGCCACTACCTATACATCCCTCTTATAAACCTCTTAAGAGTATCAATACTTTCATCTATGGAAGCATAGACAAGGAATTTGGATAGAGAAAACCATGAATTAAGGAGGATAGAGTTTAAGATCAGTAGAAAATTATTATCTTTAATGTTGGCAAACATGCACAAAAGAAAGTTGAAGCACAACCTTGCCATGTAAAAATTGTTTGATATAAAGCCTCAAAAGAATTCGGTATGAGAATAAAGTTACAAAATATTTATGAGGTTAAGTATTCGAAACTAACAGAGAAAAGAATTTAGTACGTTTTAGTAGGTTTCATATCAGACCCCCACCTTGCGAAATATCTACACATAATGGAATTCTTAAAAACAGTTGTAATCAAACAAGACAAAGTTCATTTTTCACTCTTTCTTAAATGAGGATGCATAGCACTAAGCATACAAACCTTAATATGGTGTGTCAAACTGGATATATTTATAGATCGAGATTCAAACCCCTAATTTGGCTCACTGTCAAAGTTTGCACTATGCAGAGAAAAATTCAATGTTATTAAAAAGAAGAATCACAACTTCAAATTCTAGAAGCTTTGAAGCAAATGTGATTCTAGATCTGAAGGCAATTTTTACATCATCTATTCACTTGCTATTTGATTTTTAAGAGAAGCTATAGAAGAGGGATTACAATATTGGAGAAATAGAAATGTTGATTTCCAATTGAGGGAGAAGAACTCTTGTGAGAATTACCATGTGAACAGTTCGCACGATGTTGGAGGTCTCCACCAGCAATTTTTCCATTTCATATTGTGTGCAATAATTGAGACTAGGTTACCTTCATGCAAAAATGGAGTTGCTTGCTGAAATGAGGAAATGTAAGCACGGTAATAATACGAATGTCAGAAGCATGCAAAAGCCACATACAGTGGATTGTACAAAGGACACGTTGAACTCATGCCACTGCTTGTCACGATCTAGTTTTTAAAAATTTTTTGTGAGAAAAAAACCAAAAGACTACTAGAATAATTGATCTACACCAATGAACATGCTGAAAATTGGAGGGGGAAAATAATGTTTATTTTTGTGGGATTGTCTTTTAGTTATCCCAAATGTTGAGGCACGATCAAGCTGATAACTGTTTTTAATAATTAAATTAAAAATCATTTGAAAATTATATCTTTAATTTAAATTTAATTTAAAAATGCCATTTTGATGTCGACATAGACATCACCCACAGTTAAATGAAAATGTGTGGTGATAACATTAGTCCTCGCCTATAAACTACAATAGACTACAAGGACTAATAATTAGTATGCTCATACTTTGTATAATTATATTCCAAGAAGTATGGGACATAGTATATTTATTGAATATTATGATATGAATATATAATTATGGGTTGATATTTTTTTATTCTATTTTTGTAATATCTATTTAATTTTAATCTAGTGTATACTCAATTATAATATGTCTTCCAAAGTTATAATAATGTTATTAATTTCTACCAAAGTTATAATAATGTTATTAATTTCTATAGTTATTAAAAAGATTAAATTAATTTAGAATGTTTTAAAATGATAATTGTAATTTAAATATAAATTTTATGAATAGTTTCTATTTTTTAGATAAAGTAATTAGTTAGATATTTTTAAAAGAAAATTAATAAAACATTTTAAATATAAATTTGAAAATTTATCATAAGAATAATTGAGATTTAATATTGTGATATTTATTATTATGATTGATAGAAATTATAATTTTTAATTAGTATAAAATGAAGAACATCAATAAAAATTAATGATGATATGTTTAATATAGAATGTTTATGAAAATTTACCCATAATATAATTTTAATTGACCTAAATAATTAAATAAAAGAAATCATAAATTTCTAAATTTTATTCATTAAATAGTAACTTAAGCCATTCTATAATTAACATAAATTTCTAAATCTATTTTAAATAACTAGATAATATTTTAAGAAAGGGGTACTACTTGTTTTAGACACATCAAATTGTGCCATGGGAAGAAAGGAATATGAATCAGATTCATTTAATACCAGTCTTCTGTTCTTTTTTTTCTAGTGGGGGATAGGGTTAGTCAATGCCTTTTCCTTTCTCCTATCTCATGTGATCTTGACACAATTTGTCAAAGTAACATATAGAATTGTTAATCCTTATTGCTTCAAGTTCATCCTCATTGTAAAAATGATGGAAACCTACCATCAATCTTTTGTTTTCTATCTTTGAGAGAACATTCCATTTCTTCACCATCAAAATTATCAGTGAGTCATTATCACATTTTTTGGATAATATCATCCTCCATATTAAACAAAGGAGTATACCTTGAAATGAATGATTTAATTTATCCCTCAGGAACATATTCCCTAGCCTTATGACTGATAAAGCACAAAATATTCATATTATACTCTTGGACTTGTTGTAGCATATTGTAGCCCACCAGGAAATTGTCAAACTTTATGAAGGCATTATGCTCCCTTTCCTTTAGTGTTGAGCTATTACTGAAAATAATTAGTCAATTGTATATTGTCTTTAATGTTACACAAAATGTCATGTATCTATAGAGCAATCAGTGTCTACCAAGCTCACGTGAGTGATGAAGATAGTCTATAGTATATGACAAGCAAAGAAAGTGTCTACAGAGTTTACTCAAGTGTCAAAGGAAAGTTTGCAAGAAATGAGTGTAAGCTCACTCGGTTACCAAAGTAAATTCACAAGAAGATAGTGTCTACCAAGTTCACTAAATAGACAAAGGAAAGTTGGTATGGAACCAATGTTAATCGAGCTCACTTGGTTACCAAAGGAAATCAGTTCAAGATGCAAGGTTAACTAAGTTCATTTGGTTAACATAGGAAAATAATTTCTGAGTTAGTGTCTATTGAGCTTAGTTAGCTAGTGAAGGATTTTCTTATTTCAACATAATGAGCTTGTTGAATTAATTTGTTAATTCCACCTGAGTGAGTGGGTGAATATTAATTATTTCAATTTGTATTCAAGATGACTTAACTAAGTCAATAATATAAGTATAAGTTCAAGTTTAGGATTGAATTATGAGAAGGTGTAGAAGATAAGAAGATGAAGAAAGGAAGTGAATTGGAAGCATAAGAAGAATATCCTTGTTGATTTACAAAGATAGTTGCATCAACAATCAAGTCAATTCATTATTATTTTTAACCATTGTAGTAGTGAATCAAATCTCCTAAAAAACTTAGCCTAATAGCTATTTTTTAAATCCTCTAACGAGGTGTCATTTCTAGATTGAAGTTTATAAATACCTATAATAAGGCCACTCCTAATAGGGTGATCTAAATCCTTTAACAAGGTCACACCTAATAATGTGTTTTGCAACCTTTAATAGGGTTGGCTCCTAATAGGGCTCACTTCAAAAGAGTAAAAAGTAGTAAGTAGTTTCAGTTGGTGGTTTTCCCAAATTGGATTTCCATGTTAAATATTGGTGTCTCTTGTGTTCATGCTATTTTCTTTATGTGTATGCAACTAAGTTAAATAAGGTTAAAAAACATTTTATATATTAAGGAGTTGATATTTAAGTAATTGTTGAGTAACAATAAATTGCTAGTGTTAACCGAGTGATTTTGACTTTAACCGAGTTAGAATAGTATTTTAATTTCAACAGTGTATTGATTTTAATTTTTTTTGACATTTAAGAGATCTAGAATTTATTTTTGTAGTAATTGATTCACCCCTGCCCCCTCAGTTACTCCTCTTATATTTCTAAAAATTGGTATAATTTCTTTTGGTGCTTGCAGAAAAGGTTTCAAGGATCTAAGCTAAAGATCAAGATGTCTTACAGAAGAGAGATCCCCAAGTTGGACAAAGATAACTTTGAGGCATGGAAAGAACTTCTGAAGCTGCATTTGGAAACCATCGGTGACTTAGGCCTAAAATATATGAATAACCAGTATAAGGCCCCTACTGGAACTTTTACTATGGAAAACTGAAAAGAAGAATCATAATATAATGATTATTGATATTTCTTCTACTCTTAATTATGTTGAATTTGATGAAGTCAAAGGTTGTGCTACTACTCATGAAAATGTTGGTCAAGATGAAAGATATCTATGGAGGAGATGACAATGTAAAGAGACCCAAGGTAGAAAGTCTTAGAGGTCAATTTGATCAGATGAAAATGAGAGAAGATGAAAGGGAAAATTAAATATGTAACAATAGTTAGCAAGTTACTCAAAACTCTTCTTCCTATTTATGCATTTAGAGCTTCAGCTATTAAAGAAATGGGATGTGCTCCCAAGAATGACATAGCTTTGGATGCACTAGTAGTAAGGTTGACAACCTTTGAGTTAGATAACTTTGACAATTATGTTCCTAACTGTAGAAGCATTGCATCTGCATTGAATCTAGATTTGATACCAAGCTTTTACTAAAAAATAAAGGTAGAAAATATAAAGGAAAACATTATAATAGTGAAGAAATTTCTAATAGTGATCTTGAATTCATCGAAGCCCTACTTGCAAGAAAATATCCTAAAGGCAAAGGAAAGTACAAAGGAAAAATTCCTTGAATCTAATTTTGTTGTGCAGAGGTTGGTCACATTACTGCAAGGTGTCCAAATAGACAAGGAAAAGAAGAAAAGAAGAATAGAAAGTACAAAGGAAAGAAGGATTTCAAAAACTACAAGGACTACAAGTATAAAGGTAAGAAATTGTGTTACATGGCCAAAGATTTAGATAGTAGTGATGATGATGAAATGGTCCATATTGCTATAAAAAATTAATCAAATAATGAAGATGATAAGATGACACTTATTTCTCATGTTAGTAAGAATGACACATGGATCATTGACAGTTGTTGTTCTCACCATATGACTAGTGATAAAACAATGTTTGAATGTGCATGGAACACTATGATTGTGGGAGTGACAGATTTGGTAATAATGAACCTTGTTGTATGAAAGGAAAGGGTTCCATTGCACTAACTAATGAAATCAAATGTGATAATGCCTACTAGATTGAAGGAACAAAGCATAATCTACTTAGTGTGGCTTAGTTGAACAACATTGAATTATGTCAACTTGGCATGCAATTTTCAACTTGTTATAAACTTTATATCAAAAAGTTTAGAGAAAAGAATCTCTAAGAAATTGAATTTATTTTTTAAAATACTAGGTTTTATCTAGAAGAAATAAAAATTAATTAGTCAAAAATTTTAATTTTAATTGAATAGTACAAAAATTTCATGATAAAAATAAGAAATAGATGTATGTTTGACCGCCTTAATCAAAACCAAACAATAATGTTTAATAATATTATAGATTTTATAATTAGACTTATGACTGGATATAACACATATTTTTTGGTATTTTTATTCTAAATATATAATTAATTATCAATTTTCTACTATAGTATTTTTAGAATAAAAAACTCTCATGTCTGACCACCTTAACTAATTGAAAACCCTACAAAATTTATTTTTTCTCTTTTTTCCTTTATAGTAGAAGAAGCATAGAATGTAATACATCTTTTGGATTTTAAAAATGTTGTACTATTTGAAAGTTACATTTGTTTTTAATTTAGTGTGTCAATCAACACTTTATACATTACTCCATTAGAAAATAAGTAATAATTACTTACTAAACTCATAATTTGAAAACCCTTATACTTATGGAAAGCTAAGAACATTCTTAAGAAATCCTTTTCATTTCATCATATATGGGTGGAAAAAAAGTCATCAAGTACATGTTTGAAGTAAAAAATACACAGGAACAAGCCAAAAACATTTTTTTTGGGATGTTTTTAAAGTTAAGCATGTAGGGTTGGTATCCAAAGATATACTAGGCCTTATAAAAGTATTAATTTTTTGGTTTGGTATCAAGATGGGTGGGAAAAATGTTTGGAATATATTTTGAAATTCTTTAAAGCATTTCAGAACTACATATTTTCCATATCACCACTTTTTGGTACACCATGATCCTTCATATACTCATAAGTATAATCTAACCCCCAAACTAATAATCATAAGTGTCAAAAATAAGGGGGAAATGTAAATTATTAGATGAAGGGGGAAATAGATTGAAGTCATGTACATAAGTTGTATATATTAGAGTCTTTATGAAGATTGAGTGAGAGTCAATGGTTGAGTACTTATTTTTTAATTTTCAATGTAATGATAAGTGATGACAAAGTTTTTTTTACCTCTAATATCAAAGACCGATATATATTTTTTAATCTCTAAGACATGTTTCCTATTAGTATCAAACTCTTACTCATTTCCTAGGTAGACTTGGTCAGTCATCACTATGACTGAGCCACCCAATGAAGGCCAGGTAATGTATAACAGACTTGTTCACATTTAAATTTGAGCCAAGTAGGTCTTCGATTGTCATGTACTCTAGTATGGACTGAGCGATAGAATAGTTTGTGCATGTTAGAAGTTAGTGGATAGAAATCTAAAGATAGATAGTTCATTTTGAGTTACATAGTATGTGTTAAGTATTCAGAATTTGAGTTACAACATGAGACTTAGACATGAATGAGCATTAGGGTATACAAGTGTTGAGCACAAAATTTTTCATATATATGTTTGGAATATCACAAAAATTAAAGTAGACATTTTTGGCTAACTTCTACACATGTAAAGATGATCAAGGAGTAATTTAAGGGGTTAATTACACATTTTGTTAGAGATCACTGATCCCTATGTGAGGTGATCAGCCAATCAATAAAATGGATGGACTAAATGATAGTAGGGATGAATCTTGATTACTCATCTTAATCTAGAAGGTTTGTCAATTGTTTATTTAAGGAATACCCTAACAGTAAATCATTATGATACTAAGAGAGATGAAGAGATGGAAAAGGAGGCTATGTTAAAAGTAGAGAGACTAGATAGAGTAGTTGACTAGAGTAGTGAAGGAAAAAGCATAGTATATATGATAAGGAGTTCAAACTCAAATTGGAAAGAAGAGGTTCCTAATCTACCATCAGAGTGCTAACTGAAGGATCAAGTGCTAATACATTGTACAAGTTAGTGAGGGTAAATCTCTTAACAAAGTGGTTTTAATAGACCTATTCAAATCTCCAAACATAGTTCTTACTTCATTGTAAGTTTAATTCTAGTAATCAAGGTAGACTAAATAAGTATTGTAAGTTCTTAGTAGGACAAACACCTCATAGGGTAGATCACTAGAAGTAATAAACCATTGTAGCCTTAACATACACAATTTATTGTTGTAGTAGTGAAGATTTGTTGGTGTCATCCCTAGCCCAATTTTACCTTCACCTTGGAGGGCTTCTAGATAACCAAATTATGTTTTTTATGTAGTTACATTTACTTTCATGTTTATGGATGTGATGCATACTTAGATCTATTTCAACATTAAATTTTGTAGCTATATAGTTTGTGATTTAGATATGAGATGGGTCAATGGTAAATGTATTTGTTTTGTTTCAAGAAGTAAATTTTTTTATAGATCCTAATTCAAACCCCCCTCTCAGTATCTTAGTTTCCCAATAAGACTTCTAAAAAATTGCACATGAAGTGACATTTTAATCTCACTGGTGAAGTAAAACTATATGTAATTATGAGAGTTTTGGATCCTCATACACATATAGATGTAGCACAATGGAATTTTTTTTATCATCTTCAACAAATAATTGAGACAAACTATAACTAGTATTCTTAAAGAAACCCATGAAAGATTCAACTTGATAAGGGTCTATATGCTCAATTACCATCAGAATATTGTTCTTGCATTTTGTCATGAAATTTTTAATTTCCTTGTATTTAGAAAAATTCATCACCCTTTCATATCCCATTTTTAATTTTAACCTATCAATCTTAGTCAATGTCTAGGTACTCAAATTAAAGAACTCTTTAATGCATGATTTGGTGATAACTAGGAGGGGCATCCCATCCAATTTCCTTATGGTTTTGGTTATTGGTTTGTAGTGTTGTGCTAAGATGGACATGAGCTCAATATCTATAAAGACATTAGGCACAATAATTTTACCCAAATCTAACATCCATGGACTATTTTAATGCTCCTATTTATTAGTATACAAATATAAAAATAGGTATTTTCCATAAATGAGAAGCTTAGCATCTCTACATGATCTTAATTCATTTGTAAAAACACCCATTTTTTCGGTAGATGAAGATCCAAGAAGTACATCTAGGAGCATTTTCTAAATAATCATTTCTAGTTTTTATAGCACTAATTTCCCTTTTGATGGGCATGTTGATGCTTAGAAAAAGAGAAGCTTAACATAAGGTTTAAGACTAAACTTACTATTTTACTAGATTAGAGAAATATCCTCATAGAAGATTTTGTATTTTGTGTGATACTTTTCTACTCCAAGTACCTCTTCACATGAGACAAATGAGGCCCTTTAACATTTAGTCAGACTTATTTTCTTATTAATGAGTTCAAGCTTTTACACAAGTAACCACGTCATAATTTTCCTTAAGTTATAACTTCAAACATTCCTCTTAATTAATATCCCATATTTATAGAACTCTAAGTTAATATTTTCATTTATTTTAACTCCTTTGGGATGTCAAAAAATAACTTTTACACTTTTTCCAACTAGCTTTAGTGTGCGTTGCGAGATTCCAAACTTTCACAACCACTCAACAACAATGCCCTTGATTTAGTTCAAAGTTGCTAATTTGAAATTTCTACCAATCATATTTTTTATATAGAAAAAAATTGCTATGTTGCCTGCTATCTATTTTGCAAGTACCTTTAAACCTAGTCTCTGAGATGGCAAAAGATATATATTTTCCTTAATGTT
The DNA here is from genome assembly GCA_028749045.1 of Cupressus sempervirens. Taxonomy (NCBI): domain Eukaryota; kingdom Viridiplantae; phylum Streptophyta; class Pinopsida; order Cupressales; family Cupressaceae; genus Cupressus; species Cupressus sempervirens. The sequence goes on along the minus strand of CM053783.1, from coordinate 667,527,830 downwards.
GGTAGTGAAAATTTTAACTTATCTCAATTTTAAGAAAATAAATTTTAGGGTCTACTAGGGTCAAATACACAATTTAGGTAGTAGACCAAACCCAGTAGAAGACATATAAAAATTTAGATGGTGATGAGTTATGTCCCAAAATTCCTAATGTCCCCACTTTTCATATTTTTTTGGATCAAAACAACCTTCTTTGATACCAAAGATTGTAGAAGATCCAAAATGTTTTTTGACTATTTGATTTTTGGATTAAAAAAATTTAAGATATTTTTATCGTTGAATATCTAAGAGTTACATAGGTTCAAAGGGTTATTGGTCTAATCTACTCAACAATAAGAAGGCAAAGCATTACTCAAAAATCAATGTCTTTATAGTGGACTTCTAAATTAGATGATAAATAATTGAAGTCTAATCCATCATTAGATTGGGAAATTATTTATTAGGTGAGAATAAAATTGTGATGCCAAAAATAAAAATCAAATCAAATCGATAAGCTACTAAGAAATATTAAATGGATCTCTTGATGTAAATATGTTGCAAATTAAAATATAGTCTTCAAGAAAATAAAGAATTAAAATGTGTTCACTAAATATCTCTTCCTTCTTTACAAATATGTTAAATGTAGAACAAACTATGAGTGTTAGGACTAGCATGCTTGTAAATGCAACAAATTACACATATGTTAAGCACAAAAATAAATCTATTAAATCATTACTAAAATACATCTTCTTCTTTTTCTTGAACATTATCATGTAGACTTTGTAGAACATGAATTCCCCCTTAAGCATACTTGATATTCAACAATCTTTATTGAAATATTTTTATTTAATTTTTTTTAAACAAATATCATAATTGTATTAGCCTAAATCTACAAAAAAAAAAAATAACAATATAAAATTATTTTAAAAAAATACCTTTGATTTTATAAAGTTAAAAACTAATAAATAAATATAAATTTGAGCATTACAAGAAAATCCTATATTGATACATTTGTATTCTTTTTTGGAGAAGCTAAATGTTAAAAGAATACACTACACAAATTATATTAAGTATTTCAAATATCATTAATGCAAACTAAAAAAGCTAAAATAGAAAGATGAAATAAAAATTGATGTTGAGAATGCATATACAAATATGCGTTCCTAATTATATTCTCATTTATATTGAAGTCAACATCGTTGCAAGGTTCAACTATTTCATGTACAAAGAAAAGTAGATTTTCAATGCCATTAAATGGTTATGTTAGGCTTGTCTTACATGAATATGTGGTTGCATATCTTGCATGTACAGGTAATACTTTATGATGTGACTGCCTATAAAATTATTATGGAGCAACACAAGCTAAGATTATTCACGTGATATCTTTTCTAGCCCTAGATTTAAAAATGGTATTAGAGAAGACACAATGCCATGTCACACACATGCTATTTCCTTGCTATATTTTCAGCTAGAAATGGCCAAAGAATGTTCACTTTATGACACATAAATATTATAATTACATAGAGAATATTTTTAAGTCTAACATTTTTTAATCAATGAAACATAAGAAGACCATTAAAGATGCTCCTTTTTAGCTTCTTTGAACATGCATTCTTTTCATATTATGTATTGACTTGTATAAAGTTACAACACTCATGTTGATGGAAATAGTAGAGAAGCTACATAACAACATAATAGAATGCAATAAAGCTAACTTTTTATAGAAGGAATCTAAATATAATATAAAGGAAGTTAAACAAATAATGAGAGGATAAAAATAGTCTTCAATAGACAACTGTCTTTTTTTCATACAATATATGTACCAAAAAACTAAAGTATTGATAAATCTAAAATGAATCAAAGATAAAAAAAAAATGTTAATAATAATAACTTGCTGATCTCAATCAACTTCACAATTACCGCTTATGACAAAATTACTTCAATCTATATTTCCTTGTTCATGGATTTATGGAGTATGAGAAGTATAACTTAGATTCTACCTAGATTTTATCGAGTTAAAGTAATAAGTAAATAACATGAAAAATTAACTCAAGACATAAAAGGAATTAACTGTTTGACAATAAGATTCTAACAAGAAATCCCTATAATGAGAGAAACTATTTGGGACCAACAACCCAAAAAGTTTTACTCTTCTGAAGTAAGCTCTAGTACGAGCCAATTCTGTGAAATACAAGATAGATGGGTAAAAGTACAAAGTTCTATTGCTTTTCAAGATGAATTATCAGAATGACTGAATTTGAGTGTTTCTATCTAAAAATCAATTTTTTTAAAACATGTGACCTAAATAAATTTATTCTAGCTAAGTTATATATGGTCTCACACTTTTCCAATTGGAAATGGCCATTAAATGCATATTTTATACTAGTTTGTATGCAATTACTAAAGAAATAAAATTATTCTAGAAAAGAGGCATTTCAATAACTCTTACTATTTTTTATGATATTTTTTAATAACATACAAACATCATTTTATAGAGATCAGAGTCAAGAATATTTTTATATATAATTTATAGTGTTTTAATTAGATATAGTAAGTTGTAATTAAAAAATTCTACAAGCACACATTTTAACACTCAAAAAGATGTTAGTTTTGAGAAAGAAAAAAATATTAAATCATATCAAAAATATTAAAAAATTATATGACATTCTAGAGGAGAGAGTCCTCTTCTAGAATGTATAATTTTTCTCTTGGTTACAATAGATTTGTTTTGAAAAATGTTGTGGGAGATTAAAAGTATCACTATTGGTGAGTTGAAATTTGAATAATTATAAAAAAGAAAATATAGGTCTAAAACTAATTTTTATTTTTGATTGTTCTAGCTATATATGTTATCTAAAACATAGTGTGAGATAAAAAGGAAATAAATTTATTTCCTTTTAGTTTTGTGGTGGGAACTAGAACCCCAATTTTTAGCATTTTTTCAGTAGCTAAAAAATTGTCTTTAAAAATTAGGAAAATATATCAATTCTTATTCCAAATAATTATTAAAAATTATAGTCCTAAACTTCATCCCTTTCTAGACATTTCATTAGTTTACTTCATTTTCAAATTTAAAAAAAAAAACCAATTTTATGTCATTGAAGGTGAACACTTATACTTTTGTTATCCTTTTCCTTTACAAAAGGGTGACACAAGTTTGTGCTTTCACCTAGATAGGATGCCAAGAGGGGGTGGGGTGAATTACTATTCTCAAATTTTTATTTTTTAAAATTATTTTAGTAAATTCTTTGCTTCCTCCTATGAGATAATTGTAATCATCATGGGTATGCCCCAACATGTGTGTAATATAATTATTAGACTAACTAAGTCAGCAGTTCACTGGGGTATGCCCCTTTTAAATCTTTTAATAATATAGGATTTCTTTCTAAGGCAAGACTAGAGGTTTTCTTATCTGTTCTTTCCTACCAGTGCCCATTTGAGCAGAGTAAGCTTCTGTATCTTTCTTTTATTTAATAAAATTTATCATGGCCTTGGCTATTTATTGATTAAAAAAAAAAAAAAATTCTTTGCTTCCTCTATAACACACTTAACATTAAATATATGGAAGTTTTCTTGCAAATGAAAGTGTAAAAACAAATTCAACACCAACACATAACACAATCATTTTGGTCAAGTAGAAACCCTTTTCAAAGGGAAAATTGTGGTGGGGATGGTACCCACAATTCCATCATTGTTGTGGTAAGAGATTTCCTTGTTAGGGATACAATGTTGGCCACCTATGGTTACTTACTAAGTTAAGAGTATACATTGATCAGTGGGTGGTCCAATCTATGATCACCTGTCTGTGCCAACATTGCTCCAATTGCATAGTTTGATGCATTCAAATGTATATGGAACTCCTTGTTCCATCCTAGATAAGCCACGATAGATGTTGTGGCTAATCATGTTGTTTGCATCTCTTCATATATTCCCTAAGTGGGTTAGATGTTCAACCCATCCACTAAAAATTGACCAATCGTCCAAGAATTCTTTGAAGTTTTTGACTAACGTCTTGTCGAATATGTGTAGGATAATTCTTTCAAACATTGTCAGGGCATTGCATAGACTGACCAACATTTTGTTGTAGGCATATACCCCATCTTCTACTATGAAGTTTTTTTTGACTTTATCTTCTTTTTTGATGGATATCTAGTTGTAACTGAAAAATTCATCCATGAATGAATATATTTCATGCCCCATAACTTCTTCTAAAAAATTGTCAATAAATGGTATTGGGAATGGATCCTTAATTGGTACTACATTCAAGCAGAAAAAGTCTATACATATCCTTATTTGAGTGATATTATTTTTTAGAGATATCTTAATTGAGGATACCTACTCACTCATTTGTACGCTAAAAATAAGGCCTACTTCAAGCATCCAGTTAGTCTCATATGTGACCCATGTGGCATAGTTTTTGTTCATCCAGTATGGTCACTTCTATATAGGTACTACTCCTTCTACCAATGGGATGTAGTGGATGCACAATTCTAGTGGTAACCCTTTTAGGACTTTGTATGTTCACACAAAAACATCCTTATACTCCATAAATATTTTAAGTGCTACTTCTTGCAAAACTGCATTCTATTCATCTCCAACAAATATGTTTTTTGGATCAGCCTCATTCCCTAATTTTTCCATCTTCACCATGGGTTCTTCAAATTTAATAGGCTTATCATCACTAAATGTATGTGTAGGTGTTTCATCTATCTATGCATCTCCTTTCACTTCTCTATATTCCATCATAAATTCATTCTTTTCTTCTCCCTTATTTCCTTCCTCCACCTCTAACATGTGATAGCTCAAAAAGACATCATAGTCCTCCATTTTCCAAATGGAGTAGGTCATTTACTGAATCTAAGCCATCATTGTTGGACCCTCCATCGAGTCTTAGTATTCCTTCATCATTGCATTCCATTCATTTCTTACCTTTATCATCTCCTTTCCCTCCTTCAGAACTTGATAATTCTACCTTCTCTCTTACCATCTATGTTTGTACGTCAATTATGAATCTATGACTTCCTCTTTCTATGGATAGAGTGTTCTTTTTCTATTCATGTTTTACTTTCTTCTATTCTAGCCAACTTCTTTCATGGATGGCATTGTACCCTTTTGTTTTCAACAGAATGACCATGAAGTCCATTAAGAATAGTTGTGTCCTGATCATTACAAGTTGTGCCATTAGATTCTTTAGGGGTCTAACCCCATGTTGATCAATGGTGAGTGGTTGGAATGTAGGTCACCATAGCATAGGTTGCCCCAACTATTTCCATGTTTCTCCTAGTAATAAATTTACTCTTGACCCTCCATCTATAATCGTGTCCATGAGGATAGTTCTAATAATACCAATCTCAAATACCATAAGGTGTCTTCCTATGTTGAGCACAAGTAGCATTGGGTCTACTATTGTTTTTCTACTTCCACCATATCTATCTTTCCCTAGCTCTTCGACTACTTTCAGAGATGGTTTCATGTTCAAGATTGTAGGCCATAATTGAGGCATTGCCAAAGGAAGGTCGCTCAACTTCATGGAAACCTCAGCTTGCATTACCTATCATATGACACTATGTCCTTCTTAGTTCATCCTTGAGGCATCGATAGTGTCCTTCATCTATGATAGTTCAGCCTCAATCTCTTTTCCTATTTCTACTAGCACTTATTACATCATTTCATTTTCTTCTTCTAGATTTGGATACATTGTCTTCTTCGCTTGCACATGAGTGATGATAATGTTTCCTCATCACATATTTCTTTGGTTAATGGGTTCACCCTGTGTTTAGGGAATTTTGAATCCTCATGGTCTCTAGGACCACACCATCTACACAACAACACACATGACATTGTATCTTTGGTTGTCCACTCAGATTGTACTGTATCCAGTTCCTACCAAGCTATTATTATTGTTTCCACCTAGTCCATATTGGTTGTTGTTTCAATACCCTCCCGAGGTTGCTACATCATTGTTAATATTGTTTCCTACTCCTGAAGGGGACACTTTTTGCATTAAGAAATTTTTTTATTGTCCGTTCATTTTCATATTGAATAGGCATTCCTTAGTGGAATGTCCCACAATTTGGCAAATATTGCAACATTACTTCTTAGGGAAGGAGCCCTTTGTGTGGCCCTCATCCTTGTAATCCATACACCATATTACCCCTTGACTCACTTGGCCAAGAATTTTTTTCATATTTTTGAGCTCTTTCATCATACATAGCATGTCCTTATGTAGTGCCTAAGCCTTTTTACTTGATTTCTCATTGTTGCCACTTTCAAAGGATGAATTTTCTGAGTTTGACAATCTATCTTTCTTCTTTTTTCCCATTTTTTGTTCACTCTCCAAGTCCATCACATGGTTATATGCATCGATGTATGATGCAGGAGATACAATTTTCATCTTTTTTTAGAGTGCTGGTCATAGCCCTTCGATGAACCATCTTTTCTTCAACCTATCCGCTAGTTAGCTTTCCATTTTTCCTATGAGCCTCCTTCCATATACATAGACTATTTCATTCTTTCCCTATTTAGCATTATAGATTTCTACCAATATCTCATTATCATCTCTGAGTAGTTGGAACTCCATTATAAATTATTTCTTGATGTTTGACCATGTTTTTAACTTCTTCAGATTGGTGTTTGAAAACAAATCGATTGCTACTCCCCATAGGGTAGATGGAAACTATCAAACCCAATGCTCTTGGTCCATCATGCCATTAAATTTCAATAGTTCTTTTTTTTTATCTTGCCATTGTTAATTTCTTCTGTATTTGTGCTACTTCTTGTGCACTCCTGTTGTTCTATATATTGAAAGCAGATTGATACAAGTATGAGAATGTGGTTTAATCATTTTTTTATCACTGATATCAAACTTGCTACTTGTTAGCAAGACAATTTCTTAGATGATTTGAGTATGATCATTTTTTTATTGATGAAGAGGATTTGATCAAATGAGGTAACAATAGCACCTAGAGGAAATGATGAGTTCTGATATGAAAAAGGAGTACAAGGATCAATTAAGACACTAATATTATAGTGCATGTATTATCTACTTAATGTTGCAAAGAATAGATGCATTGATTAAGTTAAGAAGAATAAGTAAAAAGAATTAAGTCTACCAAGCTTAACAATATACATAGTAGATGTCAAGTAGAGTTAGTGTAAGCCAAGCATAATATTGGTTGGAGCCAAGAAAAGTTAATGTTTAGTATATGCCAAGTGATACAGTTTTAGCCGAGTAAAGTTTAGTTGATGTTGAGCATCAGTAAACTTTAGTTCATGCCAAGTGATTTGATACTGGCTTTTGAGTAATGCAATATGTGTTAGGCATCAGAAGAAAGTTAATGTTGAGTGTTAGCATTATGAGAACGATTGTGAATTCATTGAATCTAAGCTGACAAGTTTGATTTCTTAGATTGTGTGAACAATGTTGAAGATAATCTTGATGAGTTGGTGGCATAGAATTCAAGGTAAACCATTTTAAGAAAAATTCAAAGGGGATTGAAGGAGAAGTTTCTAGATGAGAATAAAATGAAAAGATGGGAAGACTCATTTAATCCTACCTAATCCTACATAACCCTAAAATGAACAATAAAGGATGAATGGAAAAATATCCAAATTTTCTTTATAATGGAATGCAAGGCTAGATGAAACAAGTGGCATATGTCAAATCCCAAAGAAGACAAGAATTCTAGGGTATTATTTTATATGGTGGCCCAAGGAAAGAGTCTGCAATTGGCATGTAAAGTAGGAAGACTTAAGGGTATGGATGTCTAAAGGGTGAACAAGATATCAGAGATGAAGTGTGTTAAGGCCAAGTAGAGTGGAGGACTAAAAAAGAGACCTGCAATCTACAAGTGTGTTGTAAGTTGTTATTAGATTAAGCCTTCCTATTAATTTCTAATCTTTGTTTTAGTATAGGGTAAATCCTTTGGATTAAGGTTGACCTAAAAATCATTAGTAAATCCTTTAGCTAGGTGACACTCCAAGTGAATGATCACAAGTCTTCTAACAAGGCTTACTCCTAATAAGCTGATTGAAATCCTCTAATCAGGTCACATTTAGTAGTGTGCATTGTAACCTTTAAGAGGGTTGGCCTTTCATAGGGCATCACTTCAGAAGAGTGAGAATGAGTAGCATGTTAATGGTGGTTTTTCTCAAACTAGGTTTCCATGTTAAATCATTGTGTTAAATGTGTTATTGAATCTATTAGGTTTCATGCTTACATTTATGTAAAGTTGATTTGATAGTAACCTACAAAGTTAAAGTGAATGTATGATCTAATGGATGCATGCATGATGAATATGTTTTATAGATATGGGTTCACTAAGCTGTGAAATTTTTTATTTGTACATCTGGGACTTGGATAATTGATTCACCCCCCCTCTTAGTTATTCTTAAGAATACCAACAATTAGTATCAGAGTCATCCTCTTAAGAGGACTAGTTTGAAGGTAATTGAAGCAAAAGATCAAGATGTCAAAAAAAGAGGTACCCAATCTTAATAGAGATAAATTTTCTAGATGGAAAAGTTTGATGAAGCTACACCTAGGAGGACTTGGTGACCATTGCCAAATAGCATGTTCATCTTGCTGGAGCTCTAACTACTAATGATCTGGAAAAAAAAGAAGAAGCACACTTGGGCAATGCTAGAGATTTTCTCTACCCTAAATTATGCCAAGTTTGATGATATCAAGGGTTTTGATAGTGCAAGGAAAATGTGGGATACTCTTCACACCATCTATGGAGGAGACACAAGTGCTTTGAGGGTCAAATTTGAAAGTCTTGGAGGTAAGTTCAATGACATGAGAATGCAAGAAGGTAAGAATATTGCTCAATATTGCTCTAGAATAAAAGATATTGTTAATGGAATAAGATGAGCTAATGGTAAGATAGATGATAATATTGTGTTAAGAAAAGTTTTGAGAACACTCCTACCCATCTATGCTATTAGAGTTTTTGCAATTCAAGAATTGAGAAGTATATAGTCTGAGTCTTGAAGGTTTGGTATGTAGGATCACTTCTTTTGAGCTATATAATTTTGATAATTTCACATCTGAAAGTGTTGACTATCCTTTAAAAGCTAAGTTGTCATTGAAGGAACCTAATGAGAAGAAGAAGAAAAAGGTAAACTATGTTCCCAATGACAGTGACACAGATGAGGAGGATGTACAAAATATTGAAGCATTACTAGCAAGGAGATTTCATAGAGCTAAAAAAAAATTCAAAGGCAAGCTACCTATTATGTGTTTAAATTGCAATGAGGTTAGTCATATTATTGCTAGATGTCTAGAGAAGAAGAATTACAGAGGTGGAGACAAGGAAAAAAGTAGAAGAGATGAAGATAAGAAAGATTACAAAGACAAAGGTAGGAAGTTTGGCTACATTGTTAAGGAGGAAACTAAAGATGGATCTGACGATCATGCTAATGAAGTTGTGTATGTTGTAATGAAGAATGAATTTGATGAGGATGAGGCAACTACTCTAGTGTCTTGTGTGGACAAGAATAATAGATATATCATTTGCAGTGGTGTTCACATCACATGACTAGAGATAAAAGTAAGTTCATTACCTTGAATTATTATGATGGAAATAGTGTAAGGTTTGGTAATGATGCACCTTGTTTGATAAAAGGAAAAGGTTCTACCAAAATCACAAAAAAGATTTTATGTGACAATGCCTATTATGTTGAAGGATTTAACTATAATTTGTTGAGTGTGTCACAACTGAATGGTTCAGGTTATAAAATTTTCTTTATAATGGAATGCAAGGCTAGGTGAAATAGCTAGCATATGTGAGATCCCAAAGAAGACAAGAAGTCTAGGGTATTGTTCTATATGGTGGCCCAAGGAAAGAGGCAATTGTCATGCAAAGTACGAAGACATAAGGGTATGGATGTTTAAAGGTTTAGCAAGCTATTAGAGTTGAAGTGTGTTGAAGCCAAGCATAGTGGAGGACTAAACATATAGAAATTAGATATCACTTCATCAGAGATTATGTACAATGGGGGGTTGTTCAACTACAGTACATACCATAAGAAGAGTAGGTAATAGACATTCTGACTAAAGCATTGGGGAAAGTGAAATTCATATTCTTTAGAGATAGGTTGGTTGTCATGTAGAAGAACTTCCTCACTGAGAGGGAGTGTTAGTTTTAGGTAGCTTGGACAACTATTCATCCATATGTGATTAATTGACAAATAATTTTTAGAGTTAGAAAAAATATTTGTGAATTAATTGTCTCCTTCTAGAAGCAACTAGTAACCTATTTGTTCAGTTATTTTAATCGAGAAGCAACTAGAAACTTCTTGGTTAGGTTGTCTTGATCAAGAAGCAACTAGAAACCTCTTGGTTAGATAGTATAAAAGGGATCAAGGGAGGCATTTGGTGAACAAAATAGAGGAAAACAAGAAGTTGTAGAAGCATTTTTAGTGTTAACAAATGAGTTTTTAGTGATACTAAATAGTCTTACAGTGTTAGCAAGGGCACAATGATAGCGTTGGGGATAGTAGTGGGGAATCTCAACAAGAGAAATTAGGAGGTTCTCTAAATTCTACCAGTGGGAGGTAAGGAATTTTGTATCTCTTGATTTGTTGAAGATAATATATTTTCCATCTATAGAACTAGTTTTCCATTAAGGGTTTTTCCAAGGATGATTTGTCCAAAAATATTGTGTTCTTTGTCTTGTGAATTTCTTTCAGTATTTTATTGGCAAAGTTGTAGTTGTGTTATTTTTTGATATTAGTTGTGAATTTATTCTCGAGAGTTTAATGATCATTTACAATAGGATATTAATAATCAGTGATTGCAATATTGTTAATTTTCATAATTCTAGACTGCTACTTAATATTTATAATTTTAGCCATAGAAGTAAATTTTAGTTTTTCTAAAGCTATTGTCTTTGGGCTATTGGTTTTGGCTAGGTTTTCAAGCCAGTGTGTAGATCATTTTAACCATTTCTTTGGAGTCCCCATTTTTGTTAACACTCTATCAAAGTGCAGATAAATTGAAAGATTATGCATAATTCAACATATGCAAAATATTGAGAGCTCTAGAGTTATAGAGGAAACAAAAGCCACACCCAATTAGTGGAATTTTATTTTGTCTTTCAAAAAGATATTGAAATTAGTAGCTAATTATTGTTTTTCAAATACCATGTCAAGAAATGCTAAATAGAGCTTCCGCAATAGAAGTTATTTTTTTAAGAAACTCTTGGTGACTGAACTCTTAAAGAAAGTTCAATACTTTTCTTTTTATTTTTGAACAAATTAAAAGATAATGTATAATGGAAAGTAACAGTAACTCTTTTCCTCAAAGAAATTGAGAATACAATGAGTTATATGAATATATTTCATAACCCAAGAACAACAATATGATAAGCACAATGAATAGAACTCAAAATAATACATTATAGAACAAAATATTTCAAAATATTTCACTTTTTTCTTCTATCTTGATTCAAAATATATAGAATAGCCCTACCTATAGAGAGGAAAGAGAAATAATAAGAAAATATTAGCATTGAAGCTTCAAAATTACTATAGAAAACCCCTATAAAGTTTTAATTGTCATTTGTTTTATTATAAAGAAAGATGACTTAATGTAATTGTATAATTCTCAACACAATCCCCTTATTTTTATAAAAAGACCATAACAGTTTTAAAAATCATATATTATAGTCCAATGAACCACATAGAAACTACTTGCATGTTATCTATGACTTAATCTTTGGCTTTGAAACAAACAACCAACACTTGGAGAAAATGTTTCCAGCTGCATTGTGAAAAAAATCCTCATACCCTTGTTCATGTGTTCCTCAAAATTCATGATTTCTTCCTCAATTTTTTTTCAAAAGAATCAAAAGGCTTCATTTTTTAACATGAGACAAAAACTTTGAACTAGTTGTTTAGAGCTTCTCTTCCCTTAAGCTCTTGACCAGATACAATATCTACTTCTTTGTACAAAAGTAACAAGACATTCGAGTCTCCATAACAAAACAAGACATAATAAAAGTACATTCAAGATATCAATTCCTAGATGATGGTTCTTTGTAACCCTCTTAATGAAACAATGATTATCAGTTGGCTTTTGGTGTTGAAAAAAATTATCTAATGTATTCATATTCAACCTTTGTTACATGAAGACAAGAAGAGATTAAATGGCATAGAAATACTCCCTCAAACCTATTTGATAGGTGGTGACATACAACACAAAAAGACCTCTAATGTTGAGCTACTATGAAACCATACCATATATTAGGGTGAGTGCAAGAAGTTGGGTCTCACTTTTGGCCAAAAAGTGGAAGTGTTTTTCCTGTTTTTGAAATATTTTGTCAATTGATGCCAAAATTTGAGCCATTTAAAGATTAAATATAAAAAAAACTTCAGAAATAAAAATTGTAGTGCTTGGATTCTTCTTTTTGAATATGTAATTTATTTGTATACCCATATGATAGATTTTTTTTTGGTATGGATCTTTAAAAACCACTTTTTCAAAATGCTTGTTTCAAGACCATACCACACTCATGTACGAACACCATAATTTGACACAAATGAATGAATTTTTGCAAATCCTTTTAAATGGAGTTACCTAACACACCAAAGATTGATGAGAATATTTTTCTTGAATTTTTTAATAATTTTTTTAATTTTAATTAATTTTTAATTGGCTATAAAGGAAAATTTTAAAACCTCTCGTGTACGGACACCATAATTTGATCAAAATTTCACTTTTTTCATTTTTTTTTTTTAAAACTTCAATAGAATTGAATGTAGATTGATGACATATAAATTAATTTAAGAAAAAATATAAAATAAAAAGGTTATTAAAGTTTTAGTGAATGTTGCTATTTTACATTTAGGTACCACCTTTGATTAAAAAATAAAAATAAAATAGTAAATAAAATCATAACTCTACAAAATTTATATTTCTGAAATCAAGACAGTGAGAGCTCTAATGGGTTTTTGTTTCGTAAAAAAATTTGATCAGGAAGACCCTCTAAAAATTATGGCAAGGCATGAATTTGTCAGTTCAATGCCTTAGCCAAATCTTGAGAGGCCAAGGCATAGGCTTGGTCTCACCAAGCTTGTCCCAAACCAAAATCTGAGGCAGGAAAAAAAAATCCTGCCTCATGTTGTAAGAAACGGGCACTCATTATTTGAATTTCAAAAAATGAGTACCCATTTTGAAAAGCTAAAAGCAGCATCCAAAATCTGTCAAAAAATTAAAAAAATAAATTTTTAAAAAATGGGTGCCTATTTCTTAAAAATTCAAATTTTTAATTTTTTGAGAAACGGGTACCCGTTTTTTGAAAATAAAAAATGTGTACCCGATTTTTAAAAATAATGGGTGCCCATTTTTTAAATTTAGGGTCGGGCACCCGAGCTAAAAACGGGTGCCCATTTTTAAAAATCGAGTACCTGTTTCTAAGAGGTCTCATTTCACGGATTTGACTTCCGCGGAATTGCGACCCAACTTTGTGCATTCACCCATTAATGTTGATGGATGGGTAGAGGTATAAGAAAATGGAAACACTAAACACATTGTGTTTCATTCACCATCTTTGTTCAAATGAATATATAGTACTTCTTTTATAGGAAAGTGTATAATATTGTAGAAATATCTAGCATTAGCCGAGAAGAAAAAATATCTACATAATTCTAGAAAGTACTACAACCACCATAACCAAAACACCCAAACCTAACAATCTAGAAACATCTAAGATAGCCATGAGAAAATTAATTCTAGGTAGAAATTAATCTTTCTAACACTCTCCCTTAATTTCTACTATTGATTATATCAAAATTTACAATATTACATTTTGGAATTTTCTTCCTTAAGAATGTTGTGACATTCAAATTATTTTTTCTCTTGTCTATTGTCTTCTTTTAGTATTCACTTTTGAATATCCAAATCCTTTCTTTGTCCTAATGCCAAAATGTTATTTTCCAATAATCTTCATATGTACTAATGCCTTTGTCCAACTGCTACAATAGTCCTTGAAAAAACTTAACTCAATTCTTCAAGATAAGAAACTTGAACTTCCTGCAAAATCATTTTCTATAGATTTCTTGCTTGATAATGACTTAAATTTACTCAAACCTTTTTTGATGCTCCTTGAACATTCAATCTTTGAAATATTTCTATCATTACATACACTTGAACATTCATATTTAAAAAAACTTTTGATCATACCTATAATCTTCTACTAACTCGATCCACAGCTCCATCCATAGTCCATTTTATGCAACCCACCATAGAATCCTTATTGCAGTCTCTATTCCAACATGTATTATCACAATAATTTTTCAAGCCACAAATATTAGTGGGATGTATATCCCAACAATCGTCTTTCTATGCTCTTTCCTATTACAATGTGAACATTGTATATTCTTCATTCTTTCAACTAATTCACTTGAACCTTTATTGATCTTTTCATTGCCTACATCATATCCAAGACCTTCATATTTTGGCCTAACTATAGGCTTCATTGGATTTATTATTCTTTTCTCATGCTTTCATAGACCTTTATCTCTGAAACCCATTCTTTTCATAGTCATCAAACCAACATTGTCATTATAAGAGCTAGAAGTTTTGTCACTACAATTTTCATGTTTGTCATTAAACTCTCTTTTTAGACAAATTCATAAAAATCATTTTTATCAAGTGATGAATACATATCATTTATCCTACATGAAGCGTCACATACTGATTTCTTTGACATTAGTTTTTCATTTTCTTCATTGTTTCCTCTCGACCATCAAGTAACTTTTCTCTTCATTCTAATTCTCCATTTCTTATATTAGTCTTATTAAATTATTTTAGTTTTTCTTCTAACCCCTCATTTTTCTTTCTAAGTTTTCATGATTCCTTCACCTACCAATTATTTGTCTCTTCAAAAAAAAATTAACCTATCAATAATGTTATTTTTAGACTTTTCTTCTCCTATTTCACTTCTTAATTTTTCCAATTCTTTGCATAAAATTTCTTTTTCACATAAAAATATTGCATTTTATTTCTTTATCTCCATTATTTTTTCTTCTAAATTATTTGTCTTCTCTTTCTAAACTCTACCAGCTTTACCCATTAAGATAAAAAATTTAACACATCTTATTAACAGACTTCACTTTATTAATTTAGATCTATAGACCTCAGTTTCCTTACTTCAGTAAAAAAATCAGAATAGAATTTACCTTTTTCCTCGCAAATATCTTCAATTGTGGCTTTCAATTTTTAAACATAACATTTTTTAATCCTTTAAACATGCAACTCTTTTTGATCAATTCTTAAGAAATCCACTATCCTTTATCATTCCACAATCTACAACATTCTCTTTGCCTTTTTCTCATACCATGTTTTGATTTTCTTCCTCAAATATTGGTCATAATAGTTCTTTCACTGAGCATATATTAGACCTTAAGACTCCAAGAAATCAATCAAAGCTTCATTTTTTCTCTGCTAGCTTTAATAGCTTTAATAATGCACCAATAAATAGCAATTCTTTCTATTAGAACAAACAACTTATTTAATTAGGCTTTGATATTGTTACATTGGCTTTAACTAGACTCTAATACACATTTGATAGATGGGTAGAGGCACAAGAAAATGGAAACAATAAATACAATGTGTTGTGGCACAATATAAATAAATTGTATTTTATTCATCATCCTTGTTCAAATGAATACATAGTGCCTCTTTTATAGGCAAGTGTACAATATTCTAGAAATATCTAGCATTAGCTGACGAGACAAAATATCTACATAGTTATAGAAAGTTATATTTCTAACAAATGTTGACAATATTTTAAACATTTAAATAACAACTTTTCAGAAGTATTGTGGGTTATGAAATGATAGAAACTGGAATGGGATCCAATGTACTTAACAAGTTTGTAGTCGCTATATTTTTTCCCTCGATTTTCCTTAGGGTCATTTTATTTTAATTCTTCTGTAATTTCTTTTCTACATGAAATATATACATCATTTCTAACTCATAATATTTTTGATGTTGATTATATTTGGATCATGAATAATAAGAATGTTTATTGTTTTTATTTCTAAATTAAATCTGTGAGAAACTTTTATATCAATATTTCTTATCAACTAAAAACACTAAATAAATATTGAAATGAATATTTTTGTTGAACATATCATTCTTGAACAAGTGAAGTGCCACATAGTGGCATATACTTGTCATAATAGTTTTTATAATAATTATAAATTTAAATTTAATATTAAATATTGTCAACTATAATCAATAATTTTAGTTTAGAAATATAAAGTTGTGATAATTATAGTACTAGATATATAGTATATAATAATAGTTTTTTAAAGGTGAGAGCCTACAACATAATGAAAACTTGTGAGCCGTGGGAGGTCTTGAGTTTGAATTCATTTAACACATAAAAATAATTAATTACAGTAGATAACAATAACTAATCTAGGCTTCAGGCATTTACCAATTATATATATATATATATATATATATATATATGTATGTATGTATGTATGTATGTATGTATGTATGTATGTATGTATATGTGTATATACATACATACATACATACATACATACATATATATATGTATGTATGTATGTATGTATATACACATATACACACATACATACATACATACATACATACATACATAGTGGCATATACTTGTCATAATAGTTTTTATAATAATTATAAATTTAAATTTAATATTAAATATTGTCAACTATAATCAATAATTTTAGTTTAGAAATATAAAGTTGTGATAATTATAGTACTAGATATATAGTATATAATAATAGTTTTTTAAAGGTGAGAGCCTACAACACAATGAAAACTTGTGAGCCGTGGGAGGTCTTGAGTTTGAATTCATTTAACACATAAAAATAATTAATTACAGTAGATAACAATAACTAATCTAGGCTTCAAGCATTTACCAATTATATATATATATATATATGTATCTATGTATGTGTGTGTGTGTGTGTGTGTGTGTGTGTGTGTGTGTGTGTGTGTGTGTGTGTGTGTGTGTGTGTATGTATGTGTGTGTGTATATGTGTATATATATATATATATATACATATGTATGTATGTATATACACATATACACACATACATACATACATACATACATACATACATACATACATACATATATCTATATATATATATATATATATATATATAGTTGAGAAAATGGGTGTTGCACACATCACATTATATTTTTATATTGTATTATTTTATTTTATTATGTAATTTTGTATCTAGGAGCATCTAGATGGATGTGCAACATGTAAAGATTTTCATGAGATATACTTGATGATTTGTATTGTAACATTGTGAAAATATTTAATGTAATTATTTAATATTGGAGAAAAGAATTAAATGCCCAATATAAATGTGGAGTCAGTGGGTTAGGTAGCACATGGTTTATGTAATACCACTTGGTAGTTTTATGAGACTTGCTACTATATAAGTAGCCACAAGGGTAGTTGTTGTAGTGACAAGGAGAAGACAAAAGGTAAGAGTCAAGTAGGACAAGTCTTGATAGGTTAGCCAAGGGAGCATTTGTGAAGGTTGCAAGCATGACTTGAGATGTGTGGATTCATGGTTGTTCACATGGATTGCTTAGTTGTGGTTATAACTTGGAAGGCTTCCATGATTGTATTGCAATGGTGTTTTCGTTGAACAATACATGGTAATGGATGCTTTTGGAGGTTGGGTTTTTTCCCTTAATGAGTGTTTCCTAGGGTATATCTTTTGTCACATTTTTTGTGGGTATGTTGTCTATTCTTTTGCATGTGAATTTTAATTCTGTATTTATTTCAGATCTATTATGGGTTATGTGGAAATGGTTATATTCTTTGTTGCCCAGTTTCCTTACAAGTGGTATCAGAAATATGGTTTTATTATTGTAACCCTAGATTGAATCCATGGGAATGCATGAGAGGATAAAAGATAAGGCAATATATATGAGTGATTTATTGCAGATCTAAGGGTTTTGAGTTTGTTTTTATGATGGGATGTTAAAAGATAAGGGCATGTGAAATTTTTGGTCAAAAGGATTTTTTGGATGTTTCATTTAAATGAGGGTTTTAGGGGAGCTTGTAGAAATGACCTTCTGGGTAAAAACAAACCTCACCATTAGATTTGAGCGGATATTTTCATAAATTTTGATATATAACATGCCCTAATTTGGCCATGTTCAGAGGAAATGAAATAGATTTGCAGTTTTAGCCTGTGATGGCCATCAAAATTAATCTCGTCAAAATTTTTGTCACAAAAAAAAATTGCAGTGAAAATTGTAAAAAGACTATCTTAGTTAAATGGCCATAACTTTCTCTTAGGATATCGGATTTTAGAGTTCTTATAGGCATTGGAAAGCTAATTCAGAGCACTACAATTTAGTGTAGGTTTGGTTTTGTGATTTTGACATTTTTTCAAGTTCTAAGAGCCCAAAAGTCATATGTTGTTTATCTAAAGCATGGATTAGGGGATAACTTCAGCATACAGAGTCAAATTTTGGACTTTGAGTAGTCAACAACAAGCTCTTGGAGAGCTCTACACATTGGTTTAGATTTGGCATAGGTTTGGCATGATTTATTTGGTGATATATTGATATGAACAATTTATGGTATATTTTGACTATGTTAACATTGTGAGTTTATGCCATTGGAGATTTTAGATTTGATGTCATTTTATACTCACTTCATAGTTTAGATTGGTCTCATGATGATATGGTTATGAATGTTTGGTTTGGATATGTATGATGGCTTGTTGGGTCTACAAGTTGTGTAGTGTTGTAAGCACTCTATACTTATAGGTTGCATTTATGGCTTAGATATGGGTTGTCTTTGCCCATTGATCTTTCATTATTGATACATATTTAGATTGGTGGCTTGGATTTGGGTTGTCTATGCCCTAAGTCACATTATTTTCTAATTTTTCTTCATTCAGAAGGGATAAGATATTGTTACTAGGTATAGTAAAGGTAGAGGATTGTGGTTGACTATTTTATGCTGATAGGTTGGACACATTGAGAGTCAAATGCTCAGTTCATGGATATGATCATGGTGTCATGGAATTTGGTATGACATGATTAGATATATAGGTACATCCTTTATGTTGATTGGCATGAACTCTTGATTTGGTTATGGGAGTATATCTTCTTGGTTGAGGATCATGGTTCTTTGGTTTCTTTTGAGGAGCTCATGATGCACACTTTGAGTTCTTTCATAGTTTGATGCCTTGGCTGATTCTCATAGTTATAGGATGGATTTTTTATCATAATTTCATGGATAGATTGGATACACAATTTAGTGTGAGCTTGTGATGGTGATGAGGTGACAATGTAGGATTAGTTCTTGGCTTGGTTTATATCTTCCTAGTTTGGAGATCTTGGGTTCACTTGGTATTAACACTTTGGTTGTGTAAGTGTAGACCTTGTAGACCAATGCAATGTAGGTTGCCATAACATAGGTTGCCCCAACTTCTTCCATGTTTCTTTTGGTAATAAATTTACTCTTGACCCTCCATCTATGATCATGTCCATGAGGATAGTTCCAATAATACCAATCTCAAATACTATAGGGTGTCTTCCTATGTTGAGCGCAAGTAGCATTGGGTCTACTATTGTTGTTCTACTTCCACCATATCTATCTTTCCCTTGCTCTTCCACCACCTTCAAGGATAGTTTCATGTTCAAGATTGTAGTCCATAACTGAGGCATTACCAGAGGAAGGTCGCTCAACTTCATGGAAAACTTGGCTTGCATTACCTATCATATGATACTATGTTCTTCTTGGTTCATCCCTGAGGTATTGATAGTGTTCTTCATTTGTGATTTTTTAGCCTCAATCTCTTTTCCTATTTTTGCTAGCAATTATTACATCATTTTATTTTCTTCTTCCAAATTTGGATACATTGTCTTCCTTTCTTGCACGTGAGTGATTTATAATGTTTCCCCATTACATGTTTCTATGGTTAATAGGTTGACCCTATTCTTAGGGAATTTTGAATCCTCATTGTATCTAGGACGACACCATCTGTAGAACGACACACATGACATTGTATCATTGATTTTCCACTTATATTGTATTGTATCTGCCTACAACATCTATTATTATTATTGTTTTTTTTTTTTGCCACGTCCATGTTGGTTGTTGTTTTGGTACACTCTTGAGGTTGTTACATCATTGTTCATATTGTTTCATGCTCCCAAAGTGGACACTTCTTGTGTTAATAACAATTGTTGTTGTCCATTCATTTTCATATTGAATAGCCATTCCTTAGTGGAATGTCGCATAATTTGGTAGATATTGCAAAATTAGTTATTAGGGAAGGATCCCTTTGTGTGTCCCTCATCCTTGCAATCCATACACCATAGTTCCCCTTGACTCACTTGGCCAAGATCCTTTTTCATATTTTTGAACTCTTTCATCATACATAACATGTCCTTATATAGTGCTTGAACCTTTTTACTTGATTTCTCATTGTTGGCACTTTCAAAGGATGAATCTTCTAAGTCCGACAATATGCCTTTCTTCTTTTGTTCCATTTTTTGTTCACTCTCGAAGTCCATCACATGGTTATATGCATTGATGTATGATGCATGAGGTACAATTTTCATCTTTTTTAGAGTGGTGGTTGTAGCCCTTCAATGAATAATCTTTTCTTCAACCTATCCACTAGTTGGCTATCCATTTTTCCTATGAGCTCCTTCAACCTCCTTGCATATATGTAGACTATTTCATTCTTTCCCTATTTAGCACTATAGATTTCTGCCACTATCTCATTATCATCTCTGAGTAGTTGGAGCTCTACTATAAATTCTTTCTCAATTTCTAACCATGTCATTAACTTCTTTAGATTGGTTTTTGAAAACCAATTTATTGCTACACCTCATAGGGTAGAAGGAAACTGTCAAACCCAATGATCTTGGTCTATGACATTAAATTTCAATAGGTTTTGTTTTGGTATTTCCATTGTTAATTTATTATGTATTTGTGCTACTTCTTGTGCACTAACATTTTTCTATGTATTGAAAATAGATTGATACAAGTATGAGAATGTGATTCAATCATTGTTTTGTCACTGATGTCAAACTTACTACTTAATGGTAACACAATTGCTTAGATGATCTGAGTATGATCATTTGTTTTATTTATGAAGAGAATTTGATCAAATGAGGTAACAATAGCACCTACTGGAAATGTTGAGTTTTGATATGAAAAAGGAGTACAAGGATTAGTTAAGACACTGAAATTATAGTGCATTTACTATCTACTTAAGGTTGCAAAGAATGGATACACTGATTAAGTTCTAAAGAATAAGTAAAAAGAATTAAGTCTACCAAGCTTAACAATATGTAGAGTAGAGTTAGTGTAAGCCAAGCACAATATTTATTGTAGCCAAGAAAATTCAAAGTTCTGTATATGTTGAGTGATACAGTTTTAGCCAAGTAAAGTTTAGTTGATGCTAAGCATCAATAAACTTTAGTTCATGCCAAGTGTTTTGATAGTGGCTATCGAGTAATGTAGTATGTGTTGGGCATCAGAAGAAAGTCAATGCCAAGTGTCAACATTATGAGAAAGATTGTGAATTCAATGAATCTAAGTTGACAAGTTTGATTTCTTTAATTGTGTGAACCCTGTTGAAGATAAGCTTCATGAGTTGGTGGCACAAAATTCAAGATAAATTATTTTGAGGTGAATTCAAAGAGGATTGAAGGAGAAGTTTCTAGAAGTGAATAAAATTAAAAGATGCGTAGATTCATTTAATCCTACCTAATCCTACCTAACCCTAAAATGGACTATAGAGGATGAATGGAAAAATATCCAAATTTTCTTTATAATGGAATGCAAGGCTAGATGGAATAGCTAGCATATGTGAGATCGTAAAGAAGACAGGAAGTAAGAAAGAGTCAGCAATTGGCGTGAAAAGTAGGAAGACTTAAGGGTATGGATGTTTAAAAGGTGAACAAGCTATTAAAGTTGAAGTGTGTTAAGGCCAAGCATAGTGAAGGACAGAAAAAGAGATCTATAATTTGCAAGTGTGTTGTAAATTTTTATTAGATCAAGCCTTCTTGTTACTTTCTAATATTTGTATCAGTATAGGGAAATCCTTTGGATTAAGGTTAGCCTAACAATTATTAGCAAATCCTTTAGCTGGTTGACATTCCAAGTGAATGATCAAAAGTCCTATAACAAGGCTCACTCCTAATAAGGTGATTGAAATCCTTTAACTAGGTCACATTTAACAGTGTGCATTGTAACCTTTAATAGGGCTGGCCTTTCACAAGGAATCACTTCAAAAGTATGAGAATGAGTACCATGTTACAATTGGCTTTTCCCAAATTGGGTTTCCATGTTAGATCATTGTGTCAAATGTGTTATTGAATCTATTATGTTTTATGCTTACATTTCTATGAAGTTGATTTGATAGTAACGTACAAAAATTATGTGAATCTATGATCTAATGGATGCATGCATGATGAGTATGTTTTATAGACATGGGTTCACTAAGCTATGAAATTTTTTATCAATACATTTGGAACTTGGATAATTGATTCACCCCCCTCTTACTTATTATAAAGAATTCTAATAATTGGTATTAGGGCCATCATCTTAAGAGGACTAGTTTGAAAGTACTAGAAGAAAAAGTTCAAGATGTCAAAAAGAGAGGCACCCAAGCTTAATATAGATAACTTTCCTTCATGGCAATGTCTGATGAGGCAACACCTAGGAGCTCTTGGTGACCATTGCCAAAGAGCATGTTGATCCCATTGGAGCTCTAACTACTAAATATCTAAAAAAGAATAAAGAACACAATTGGGAAATGTTGGAGATTTCCTCTACCCTAAGTTATGCCAAGTTTGATGATATCAAGGGTTTTGATAGTGCAAAGAAAATGTGGGATACTCTTCACACCATCTATGCAGGAGATACAAATGCTTTGAGAGTCAATTTTGAAAGTCTTAGACATAAGTTTGATAACATGAGAATGCAAGAAGGTCAAAATATTGCTCAATATTGCTCTAGAATAAAAGGTATTGTTAATGCAATAAGATGAGCTAATGCTAAGATAGATGATGGTACTATTTTAAGAAAAGCTTTGAAAACACTCCTACCCATCTATGCTATTAGAGTTTATTTAATTCAAGAATTAAAAATGTATATAATTTGACTCTTGAAGATCTAGTAGGTAGGATCACCTCTTTTGAGCTATCTAATTTTGATAATTTCACATTTGACAATCATGTTGATCTGACGATCATGCTAATGAAGTGGTGTATGTTGTAATGAAGGATGAATTTGGTGAGGATGAGGCCACTGCGCTAGTGCCTTGTGTGGAAAAGAATGATGGATGGATCATTGGAAGTGGGTGTTCACATCAGATGAGTAGAGATAAAAATAAGTTCACTACCTTGAATTATTATCATGGAAATAGTGTAAGGTTTGGTAATGATGAACCTTGTAAGATAAAAGGAATTAAGGTTCCATCAAACTCACAAAAAAGATTTTATTTGAAAATGCTTATTATGTTGAAGGACTTAGCTATAATTTGGTGAGTGGGTCACAAATGAATGGTTCAAGTTGTAAAATTTTCTTTATAATGGAATGCAAGGCTATATGGAATAGCTAGCATATGTTAGATCCCAAAGAAGACAAGAAGTCTAGGGTATTGTTTTATATGGTGGCCCAATGAAAGAGTCTACAATTGGCATTCAAAGTAGGAAGACTTAAGGGTATGGATGTTTAAAGGGTGAACAAGCTTTTAGAGTTGAAGTGTGTTGAAGCCAAGTAGAGTGGAGGAGTGAAAAAAATATCGATAATCTGCAAGTGTGTTGTATGTTGTTATTAGATCAAGCCTTCCTATTACTTTCTAATATTTGTATAAGTATAGGGTAAATCCTTTGGATTAAGTTTTACCTAATAGTTGTTAGTAAATCCTATAGTTGGATGACATTCCAAGTGAGTAATCAGAAGTCCTCTAACAAGGCTCACTCCTAGCGAGGTGATTGAAATCCTCTAACCAGGTGATGCAGGAGCATCCAGAGGTATAAGGGCAATCCTATGTCACCCAAAAAAATGTACTTAGACTTAGTTTCTGTTTCATGTGTTTTCATTTTTGGATACCCATTTGGGTCAAATAAAGGTTCCAACTCTCACAGTTCCACTATCAGTGCGTTTGAAAATCCTAAAAAAATGGGAGCATGTAATTGGGCCATCATTTTGGTAAACTAGAAGGTGTGAATTGGCCAGATGAATGTAATTGTAATTTAGAGCATTCCAAAAAAAGAAACAGGTCAAAAGGCCCCATAGTTTGAAAGTTATTACAGTTTTTCAAGTTTTGGAGACCTCTTAAGAATGCTTCAAAGTCAGGTTAGTGGCATTAAATGACCTTGAAAAGGGTCAAAAAATGGGGAATGAGAAAAGCTGGTCCACAGGGCTATAGAGCGCTTCGAGAGCTTTCTGGAAATGTAAACGGCTTGTCAATCGGAGCTACGGTTCAAAAGTTATGCCTCCCAGAAGTTCGGTTACCGTTTCTGGATTCTTCTAGATTTGCGCCGACTTCTACCGTAGCTTTTAGAACCTTCTATTTGGTTGGTGGGTGCCTACTGGCACTTTCTAGAATGTACTCCTAGTCCTTAACCCTCTGAGGTCTATTTAAGGAGATTTCTGGCATTGTAAAAGGCAGTTCGGAGTGGAGTTTGAGAAGAGGTACTGAAAGGAGAAATTATCTCCAAATTTATGCTATTGTAAGGCCTTAGGGCTTGTTTCAAAGTTTATTTTCCTATACTATTTGTACTAGCTTATTTTCTCAGTTAATATAATTTTCCCTTTCTGTTGTGTCCATTTTGGTTCTTGGGTTGTGTCCCCAACAAGTGATATTAGAGAAAGTTTTCTTGAGTGTGTAGACAGACCGCCGACTGTGAGGCAGTTTGCACCAAGACTGTGTGGTTGTGGGATCAAGTTAGAAGATGCCTCCATAAAGAGAGCATGGTGGAAGGGCCAGAGCTATTAATCTTGAGGAGGTTAGAGCCCTCCAAAGGCAGGTGCAGGCATTGCAAGAGGAGCTTCATAGAGGAGCAAATGTTGCCGCAGGTGATGATAGTGAGGATGACAATGAAGAAGAAGTAATGGAACCAGAAGGGGAATTTGATGGAGAAGTTTTGAATCATGCAAAGGAAAGGATTTTTAGGGTCATTACTAAGCTTGGGAAAAGACCTACAATTGAAGTGGGTGTATTTTCAGGAAATCTGAAACCAGATGAGTTGATCGATTGGATCAATGAACTGGAAGAATACTTTGAGTATGAGGATATAAGGGACCCAGATAGGGTTAAGTTTGCAAAGGCCAACCTAAAAGGCCATGCCAAAATTTGGTGGCAAGAGGTTCAACTGGAAAGAAATAGAAGAGGAAAGGAGAAGATCACAAGATGGGATCGCATGGTTGACAAATTAAAGAAGCAATTCATTCCTGTAGACTACGAGCTTGATTTGTTTAAGAAGATTCATGGGTTAAAGCAAGCAGGAAGATCAGTCCAAGAATATACAGAGGAATTTTACCGACTCTTGATTAGTGCAGGACATGCAGAAGAAAATAAGGAGAAGGTTGCTCATTATATCAATGGGTTGTGACCTAGCATCCAGGAGGAATTAAGTCTAGTAAGAATGACCAGTGTTGAAGAGGCATACTAGTTTTCCCTACGAGTTGAAGAGAAGTTGAATAAAAAGTTTGAAGGAAGACAAAGAGGGCACGGTCAAGGAGGAAGGGGAAGCGGTAGGTCATCTGGAGGCTGCAATGAAACCCAAAAGAAAAATGAAGATGAGGGTACTAGCAGGAACCAAAGGAATGAGGGTTTCAACTGCTCCCATGACCAAGACTTTGGAAATCAGAGAGGAAGAGGTAGAGGACGTGGACAAGGAAGAGGAGGCTTCTGTGGTACCTATTTCTATTGCAATGAAGAAGGTCATCATGCCTTTGAATGCCCTCAACAACAAGGAAGGATAGATAGGAGAGCTGGGGCCCAAGCTAGGCTTTCTTATGTGGATGAGGATGCACAATCATCACATTCAGAGGATGCAGAAAGAGGAGAGACCTTGGTAAATGAAAGAGTCCTACTAAGTGGTGAGATTGAACTAGGACAACAGAGGAGTTTGTTCCGTACCAGATGCAAGTGTGAGGATAAATGTTGTGACATGATCATTGATGGTGGTAGCACTGATAACTTGGTACCAGAAGAGATGGTCTCAAAGTTGAAGCTCAAGAGGGAGAAACATCCCCAGCCCTATCGGATTGCTTAGGTAAAAGACGATCATAAGGTCCAGGTAAGTGAACAATGTTTAGTAAAATTCAAAATTGGGAGTTACCATGATGAAGTTCTCTATGATGTTATTTCAATGGATGTTTGCCATCTATTGTTGGGTAGACCATGGCGGTTTGATAGACATGTAGTGCATGATGGACATGCAAACACATACTCTCTGACAAAGGATGGAGTTCACCACAAATTGAAGCCCATGAAAAAGGAAGGTGAAAAGGTATGTAGCAGTGCTAGGATTTGTCTTGTTGATGGAAGGAAGTTTTTAGATGGCATGAAACATTAGCATAAGTGCTATGCTTTGATTCCTAGGAAAGATAAAGAAGGTAGTAGTGAAATACCACTTGAAGTTTCAGATTTACTAGGGGAGTTTGGAGATATTATCTCTGATAATGTTCCAGATGGATTGCCACCAGTAAGGCAAATAAGTCATCAGATAGATCTGATTCCAGGAGCTAGTTTGCCTAACAAGGCTACTCACAAGATGACTCGTACTAAAATGGAGGAGCTAAATAGACAGGTTCAGGAGTTGTTGAGGAAGGGTTTGATTCGAGAGAGCCTGAGTCCATGTGGAGTACCTGCAGTACTCGCACCAAAGAAGGATGGAGAGTGGAGGATGTGTATAGATTCTCAAGCTATAAATAGGATCACCATCAAGTATCGATTTCCTTTGGCAAGGATGGATGACCTTATGGACTGCTTGAGTAGAGCTCAATACTTCACAAAGATAGATCTGAAGAGTGGTTATCACCAGATATGGATTTAAGAAGGAGATGAGTTGAAAATAGCCTTCTTGAGACCAAGGAGGGTCTTTATGAGTGGTTAGTCATGCCCTTTGGATTGACGAATGTCCCAAGCACCTTCATGCAGCTCATGAATGAGGTACTTAAGAAGTTCTTGGAAAAGTTTGTTATTGTCTATTTGGATGATATTTTAATTTTCAACAAGATTTTGGAAGAACATTTATTGCATATTCATAGTGTCCTTGAAAGGCTAAGGGAAGAGAAACTGTTAATCAATATGAAGAAGTGTAACTTTGCAAAAAGGGAGTTAGTCTATTTGGGGTTTGTTATATCACCTGAAGGTCTCAAAATAGATTCGAAGAAGGTAAAAGCCATCTTGGAATGGCCTACTCCAAGGTCTGCTACTGAGGTAAGATCATTTCATGGTCTAGTTAGTTTTTACAGGAAGTTTATTAAGAACTTCAGTGGCATATGTGCACCCCTAACTGATACAATAAGAGGGGATAGAAAAGATTTCAAATGGACTGCAGCAGCTACGAGAAGTTTTGAATTGCTGAAGAAGAAGGTAACAGAACAACCTGTGTTGGCACTTCCAGATTTTAGAAAAGTCTTCTCGGTGGATTGTGATGCTAGTGGCAGCACTATTGGGGCTGTATTAAGCCAAGAAGGTAAGCCTATTGCATATTTTAGTGAAAAATTGAATGATGCAAAGAAGAAGTATTCTGTTTATGATCAAGAGTTCTATGCAATAGTTCAAGCCTTAAATAAATGGAGGCATTATTTATTGCCAAAGGAATTTTTTTTGTATACTGATCATCAGGCATTATAGTACCTAAATAGCCAAGGTAAACTGAATCAGAGGCATATGAAGTGGGTAGAGTTCTTGCAAAGTTATACATTTGTGTTGAAGCATAGAAGTGGAAAATCTAACAGGGTTGCAGATGCACTAAGTAGGAGATAGTTGTTGCTTACAGTAATGCAGGTTGAAGTAGTTGGGTTTGATGAACTCAAGAATTTGTACCCTGAGGATCCTGATTTTGCTCAAGCATGGAAAGCTTGTAAAGAACCTGTTGCTATAGATAGAACCAAGTGGTTAGACTATTCGATTCAAGATGGAATGTTGTTCAAAGGTAGTCAATTGTGCATTCCAAGGAGTTCCATGAGGGAAAATCTAATTATGGAGAAACACAGTGGAGGGATGGCAGGAAATTTTGGTTGAGATAAGACCATTTCCATTCTTAGAGAACATTATTTTTGGCCTCAAATTTCACAAGATGTGAAGAAGTTTGTACAGAGTTGCCAGGTTTGTCAAGTTGCCAAGGGGTTTAGTCACAATACTGGCCTATATCAGTCATTGCCTGTTCCATCAAGGCCATGGGAGGACATAAGTATGGATTTTGTTCTTGGATTGCTGAGGACACAAAGGGGTATTGACTTAGTATTTGTGGTGGTTGATAGGTTCTCCAAAATGGCACATTTCATTCCATGCCACAAAACTCATGATGTTGTCCATATTGCAGACTTGTTTTTCAAAGAGGTGGTATGACTACATGGTCTTCCAAGGAGCATAGTTTCTGACATAGATACTAAATTTGTGGGGTATTTCTAGAGGACATTGTGGAAAAAGTTAAGAACCAACTTGAAATTTAGTTCCACACATCACCCACAAATTGATAGCCAAACAGAAGTGGTAAACAGAAGTTTGGGCAATTTACTGAGATGTTTAGTTGGGGATAAGCCCAAGGGATGGGATTTGATTCTACCACAGGAAGAGTTTTCTTATAATAACTCTGTAAATAGGAGTACTGGAAAACCACCATTCCAAATTGTATATGGGAATAGCCCAAGGACTGCACTAGAATTGAGGAAGATAGAGCAAGGGGAGAGGACAAGTGCAGAAGCGGAAGAATTTGCTGAACATATCAAGTGTCTACATGAGGAGGTTCAAGCACACATTACCAAGATGAATCAAGAATATAAAGCTAGGGCTGATCAAAGGAGAAGACATAAGGAATTCCAAGTAGGGGATCTAGTCATGGTGCACTTACAAAAAGAAAGATTTCTAGCCGGTACTTACAACAAGCTGAAAATGAAGAAATTTGGCCCCTGCAAAATTTTGAAGAAACATGACTCAGGAAATGCATATGAAGTGGAGCTGCTAGATGGTATTCACATTTCTCCCATTTTCAAAATTACAGATTTAACAGAGTATCGTTATGATGGTGCAGATGAGGAGCTGGTGTTAGAGCCATGTCCAATTCCTGCTTCTAAGAAGGAGGAGATAGAAGACATTCTAGATCATCGTGTGGGTAGGAGTACCAGAAATAGGTAGTATGAAGAGTATTTGGTCAAATGGAAAGGATGACCGATCAAGGACTCAACTTGGATTTCAGCAGCTGAGGTTTCCCATTTGGGATTTCCTTTACCATTCATAAAGTGACAGGGTCACTTTTCAATCTACCCTGGGTGTCTGATGCAAGAGCATCCAGAGGTATAAGCGCAATCTTGTGTCACCCAAAAAAAAGTACTTAGACTTAGTTTCCGTTTCATGTGTTTTCATTTTTGGATACCCATTTGGGTCAAATAAAGGTTCCAACTCTCATAGTTCCACTATCAGTGTGTTTGAAAATCCTGAAAAAAATAGGAGCATGTAATTGGGCCATCATTTTGGTAAACTAGAAGGTGTGAATTGGCCGGATGAATGTAATTGTAATTTGGAGCATTCCAGAAAAAGAATCAGGTCAAAAGGCCCCATGGTTTGAAAGTTATTGCAGTTTTTCAAATTTTGGAGACCTCCTAAGAATGCTTCAAAGTTAGGTTAGGGGTATTAAATGACCTCAAAAAGGGTCAAAAAATGGGGGATGAGTGAAGCTGGTCCATAGGGCTATGGAGCGCTTCGAGAGCTTTTTGGAAATGTAAACGGTTCATCAATCGGAGCTACGGTTCAAAAGTTATGCCTCCCGAAAGTTCGATTACCATTTCTGGATTCTTCTAGATTTGCGTCGACTTCTACCGCAGCTTTCAAAACCTTCTATTTGGTCGGTGGGTGCCTACTAGCACTTTCTAGAATGTACTCCTAGTCCTTAACCCTCCGGGGTCTATTTAAGGAGATTTCTGGCATTGTAAAAGGTAGTTCAGAGTGGAGTTTGAGAGGAGGTACTGAAAGGAGAAATTATCTCCAGATTTATGCTATTGTAAGCCCTTAGGGCATGTTTCAATGTTTATTTTCCTGTACTGTTTGTACTAGCTTATTTCCTCAGTTAATATAATTTTCCCTTTCTGTTGTGTCCATTTTGGTTCTTGGGTTGTGTCCC
Source organism: Cupressus sempervirens (assembly GCA_028749045.1). Taxonomy (NCBI): domain Eukaryota; kingdom Viridiplantae; phylum Streptophyta; class Pinopsida; order Cupressales; family Cupressaceae; genus Cupressus; species Cupressus sempervirens. The sequence goes on along the minus strand of CM053783.1, from coordinate 667,497,489 downwards.
CATCACCAAGTCACATTTAATAGTGTGCATTGTAACCTTTAAAGAGGTTGGCCTTTCATAGGGCATCACTTCAAAATAGTGAGACTGGGTGGCATGTTACTGGTGGTCTTTCCCAAATTGGGTTTCCATGTTAAATCATTATGTCAAATGTATTATTGAATTTGTTATGTTTCATGCTTACATTTCTACAAAGTTGATTTGGCAGTAACCTACAAAGTTTAAGTGAATGTATGATCTAATGGATACATGCATGATGAGTATGTTCTATAGATATGGGTTCACTAAGCTGTGAAAATTTTTATTTGTACATCTAGACCTTGGATAATTGATCACCCCCCTCATAGTTATTCTAAAGAATTCCAACAATTGTTATTAGAGCCATCTTTTTAAGAGGGCTAGTTTTAAGGTACTAGAAGTAAAAGATCAACATGTCAAAAAGAGAGGTACCCAAGCTTAATAGAGATAACTTTCCTACATGAAAAAGTCTGATAAATCTACACCTAAGAGGTCTTGGTAACCATCACCGAAGAGCATGTTTATCCTACTAGAGCTCTAACTGCTAAAGATTTGAAAAAGACAGAAAGAACACAACTGGGAAATGTTGGAGATTTCCTCTACCCTACGTTATGCCAAGTTTGATGATATCAAGGGTTTTTGATAGTGCAAATAAAATGTTGGATACTCTTCACACCATCTATGGAGGAGACACGACTATTCTGAGAGTCAAATTTGAAAGTCTTAGAGGTAAGTTCGATGACATTAGAATGCAAGAAGGTGAGAATATTTCTCAATATTGCTCTAGAATAAAAGATCTTGTTAATTCAATAAGATGAGCTAATGGTAAGATAGATGATGGTAGTATGTTAAGAAAAGTTTTTAGAACACTCCTACCCATCTATGCTATTAGAGTTTATGAAATTCAAGAATTGAGATGTATATAATCTTACTCTTGAAGGTCTAGTAGGTAGGATCACTTCTTTTGAGCTATCTAATTTTGATAATTTCACATTTGACAATGTTGAATATCCTTTCAAAGCTAAGTTGCCATTGACCAAACCTAATGAGAAAAATAAGAAAAAGGTAAAACATGTTTCTAGTGATAGTGACATCAATGAGGAAGTTGTAGAAAAACCTTAAGCACTACTAGCAAGGAGGATTCATAGAGGTAAAGTAAAATTTAAAGGTAAGTTACCTATCACTTGTTTGAATTGCAATGAGGTTGGTAATATTGCTACTAGATGTCCAAAGAAGAAGAATTACAGAGGTGGAGACAAGTACAAAAGTAGAAGAGATGAAGATAGCAAAGATTACAAAGACAAAGGCAAGAAGTCTAGCTAAATTATTGAAAAGGAAACTAAAGATGGATCTAACGATCATGCTGATGAAGTGGTGTCTGTTGTAATAAAGGATGAATCTAATGAGGATGAGGCAACTGCGCTAGTGTCTTGTGTGGACAAGAATGATAGATGAATGATTTGCAGCATGTGTTCACATCACATGACTAGAGATTAAAATAAATTCATTACCTTCAATTATTATGATGGAAATAGTGTAACGTTTGGTAATGATGCACCTTGTTTCATAATAGGAAAAGGTTCTATCAAACTCATAGAAAATATTTTATGTGAAATGCTTATTATGTTGAAGGAATTAACTATAATTTGTTGAGTGTATCACAATTGAATGGTCCAGGTTGTAAAATTTTCTATATAATGAAATGTAGGGCTGGATGGAAGAGCTAGCATATGTGAGATCCCAAAGAAGACAAGAAGTCTAGGGTATTGTTTTATATGGTGGCCCAAGGAAAGAGTTTGCAATTGGTGTGCAAAGCAAGAAGTCTTAAGGGTATGGATTTTTAAAGGGTGAACAAGCTATCAGAGTTGAAGTGTGTCGAAGCCAAGTAGAGTGGAGGACTGAAACAAATATTTATAATCTACAAGTGTGTTGTAAGTTGTTATCAGATCAAGCCTTCCTGTTACTTTCTAATCTTTGTATCAGTATAGGGTAAATCCTTTGGATTAAGCTTGACTTAATAGTCATTAGTAAATCCTTTAGCTGGGTGACATTCCAAGTGAATGATCAAAATTCCTCTAACAAGGTTCACTCCTAAAAGGGTGATTGAAATCCTCTAAACAGGTCACATTTAACAATGTGCATTGTAACCTTTAATAGGGTTGGCCTTTCATAGGGAATCACTCAAGAAGAGTGAGAATGAGTAGCATATTACTAGTGGTTTTTTCCAAATTGGGTTTGCATGTTAAATCATTGTGTCAAATGTGTTATTGAATTTATTATGTTTCTTGTTTACATTTCTACAAAGTTGATTTGGTAGTAACCTACAAAGTTTTAAGTGAATGTATGATCTAATGGATGTATGCATGATGAGTATGTTTTATAGATATGGGTTCACTAAGCTATGAAAATTCTTATTTATAAATCTAGACCTTAGAGATTGATTCACCCCCCTCTTAGTTATTCTAAAGAATTCCAACAATTGGTATCAAAGCCATATTCTTAAGAGGACTAGTTTGAAGATACTTGAAGCAAAAGATCAAGATGTCAAAAAGAGAGGTGGCAGAGGTTAATAGAGATAACTTTCCTGCATGGAAAAGTCTGATAAAGCTACATGTAGGAGGTAAGTGGTGACCATCGCCAAAAAGAATGTTGATCTTGCTAGAGCTCTAACCATTAAAGATCTGAAAAAGAAGAAAGAACGCAACTAAGCAATCTTAGAGATTTCATTTTCCCTAAGTTATGCCAAGTTTGATGATATCAAAGGTTTTGATAGTGCAAAGAAAATGTGGGATACTCTTTACACCACCTGTGGAGGAGACACAAATGTTTTGACAGTCTAATTTGAAAGTCTTAGAGGTAAGTTCAATGAAATGAGAATGCAAGAAGATGAGAACATTGCTCAATATTGCTCTAGAATAAAAGATCTTGTTAATTCAATAAGATGAGCTAATGGTAAGCTAGATGATGGTAGTATGTTAAGAAAAGTTTTGAGAACACTGCTACCCATCTATGCTATTAGAGTTTCTCTAATTCAAGAATTGAGATGTATATGATCTGACTCTTGAAGGTCTAGTAGGTAGGACCACCTCTTTTAAGCTATCTACTTTTGATAATTTCACATCTAAAAATGTTGAATATCCTTTCAAAGCTAAGTTGTCATTGAAGGAACCTAATGAGAAGAAGAAGAAAAAGGTAAAATATGTTTTCGATGATAGTGACATAGATGAGGAGGATGTACAAAAAATTGAAGCGCTACTAGCAAGGAGATTATTCAAAGTTAAGTTACCTATCATGTGTTTGAATTGCAATGAGGTTGGTCATATTGTTGCTAGATGTCCAGAGAACAAGAATTACAAAGGTGGAGACAAGTACAAAAGTAGGAGAGATGAAGATAGCAAAGATTACAATGAAAAAGGAAAGAAGTCTAGCTACATTGTTGAAGAGGAAACTAAAGATGGATCAGATGATCATGCTGATGAAGTGGTGTACGTTGTAATTAAGGATGAATCTAATGAGGATGAGGTAACTATGATAGTGTCTTGTGTGGAAAAGAATTATAGATGGATCATTGGCAATGAGTGTTCACATCACAAGATTAGAGATAAAAGTAAGTTCATTACCTTCAATTATTATGATGGAAATAGTGTAAGGTTTGGTAATGATGCACCTCATTTGATAAAAGGAAAAGGTTCTATCAAACTCATAGAAAAGATTTTATGTGACAATGCTTATTATGTTGAAGGACTTAACTATATTTTTTTGAGTGTGTCACAACTAAATGGTTTTGATTGTAAGGTTGATTTTGAGAACAAGATTGCTAAGATATATGATACGAGAGGAAAACTAATTGGAAAAGGTGATAAGACTAGAGGCAATCCATTGTACCTTGATATGGATGATGGTACTCATTTAGTTTTAGAATTTGATGATGTGTTGTTATGGCACAAGAGGTTATTTTATGTTGATTTTGATAACTTGGTTAGTATCAGTAACATGAGAAGAGTATGCGGTTTACCTAAATTGAAGAAACATGTCAATATAATTGCAAACAATGTTAGTTAGGTAAAGTGATAAAGTCAAGTTTTAAGAGTTAGACTCGTACCTCTAAAGGAATATTAGAGATTATTCACACTGATTTGTGTGGACCAATTGATGTGCAAAGAAAAGGTGATAAGTACATTATGATATTTGTTGATGAATATTCTAGGATGATGACAATTATGTTTTTGAAATAAAAATTTGATGCTTTCCAAATGTTTAAGTGGTACTTAGCAAGAGTTGAGAATGAAACATGTAAAAGTATGAAATGTTTAAGATTTTACAGAGGAGGAGAATTTACATCAAATGATTTTGAGATGTTTTGTAATGATAGAGGAATCAAGAGACAAACATCTGCCCCTAGGACCCCTCCATAAAATAGAATTGTATAAAGGAAGAATAGATCTACAATAGACTATGCTTGGACTCTCATGATGGAGAAGAATGGTTCTTTGAAATAATGGACAAATTCTATAAGTTAAACTATCTATACCTTGAACCATGTACAAGTCAAGAATTCAATACCATTTGAACTATGGTATGGATACTCACCCAATGAAAAATATTTTAAGGTATTTGGAAGCAAGTGTTATATTCTAAAGGGTTTCAAGAATGGTAAAATAGATGCAAAAAGTGAAGAAGGTATATTCCTTGGCTATTCCACAAGAAGTAAAGCTTATAAGTGTTTAACCTATGAATATATAGAAGTACATGAGGTTGAACCTATGAAGGAACTAGAGGAATACAAATCATTTGTATATTTTTATAAAGGTATGTCTGCTGATGAAGATATTGTAAATCAAGTTTTAAATCAACATTATATTTTAGTGGTTGCAGAGTCACATACTACGAATGTCCAACTACATTCAAAAACTGACCTACATTTAGGTGCCGATTTACAAAATGAAGCTAAGGAACATTTTGATTATGAGATTAGTGTACATGAAAGAGATTTTGAACAATTTGATAGAAATGTACATAGTGATTCAAAATTTGAGAGACCAAATGAGGAAAAAGGAGCAGTATAAAGATTGTCAAAGTATGTCAAGAGACATCACCCTACAACACAAATCATTGGAGATAAAGATGCAAGACCAATGACAAGGAACAAGTTGAGAAGTGATACATTTTTTCTTAGCATGCATGAACCTTGAATAGTGAAATATGTCTTAGAAGATGTGGACTAGAGTAAAGCCATGAAATAAGAGATCGACCAAATTGAGAAAAATAAGACATGGACTCTAGTTCCTAGACTAGAAGATTAAAATGTGATTGGAATCAAGTGGGTGTATAGAAACAAGTTAGATAAAAATGGTGAAGTCACAACAAACAAGGAAGATTAGTTTGTAAAGGCTATGCACAAGACTAAGGGATAAACTATTTAGAAACAATAACTCCTATTGCAAGATGGGAAGGAGTAAGAACTCTGCTTTCTTACTCTACATACAAAGGTTTCAAAGTTTATCATATGGATATTAAATCTTCATTTCTAAATGGTATATTGGAAGAAGAGGTTTATATAGAACATCCAAAAGGATTTTTTGATGCTAACAAAAAGAACATGGTATACAGAGAATACATAATGCTTTATATGGTTTGAAGCAAGCACCAAGAACATGGTATGGAAAGGTTTATAATTATCTTGTGAAAATTGGATTTGAGAGTATTGATGATAACAACAATATGTACTCAAAGATAGAGAAAGGAAAAGGTATTTTAATATCTAAATTTTTTGCTGATGATATCATTTTTTGAGGTCAAGATACTTTATGTAAAACTTTTGGAAATGAAATGAAGAAAGAATTTGATATGTCTATGTTTGGAGAGATCAAGTTCTTTGTGGGTGTACAAGTACACCAAATGAGATATGGTATATACATCAGTCAGTCAAAATATGTAAAGAAAATATTGAAGATGTTTGGATTGGAAGATTCCAAGCTAGTAAGCATACCTATGGTGATACGGCATAAACTATCCAAGAATGATGATTTATTTGAGGTGAATCAAACATTGTACAAGTCTATGATTGGAAAATTGCAATATGTATTACATAGAAGTCCTAATATTCTATTATCTATTGGGATAGCTGTAAGGCTCTTTGCTAATCCTATGGAGAATCATTTCATGGTTGTTAAGAGAATAATGAGATATCTAAAAGGAACATAAGACTATGGTTTTTACTATAAGAAAAATGAGAAATTTGAATTGAGAGCCTACACTGATGTTGATTGGGATCGAAATATTGATGGAAAAAAGAGTGCTAGTGGAGGAACATTTTTATTAGGAAAGAGGCTGGTTACATGGACTAGAAAGAAACAAAATTGCATAGCTTATTCTATTGTTGAAGCTAAATATGTTGCTACTACAATAAATTGTACAAACATTATATGGATCAAATAACTACTCAAAGGTATGAAGGAGGAAATTACTAAATTTTTGATACTTTATTGTGATAATACAAGTGCTATAAATATATCAAAGAATCATGTGATGCATATGAATACTAAGCACATTGCAATCAAGTATCATTACTTGAGAGAGTTAGTTCAAGATAATGAGGTGAAGATAGAATATGTTAACACAAAAGAGAAAATAGTTGACACCTTCACCAAAGCATTACCTAAGGATGCTCATGAGTATCTAAGAGGTAAACTAGGGGTGATTCCCCTATAAAAGAATATTTAAGAAGCATGAGTAGTTCCCTACATCAACTAAGATGATTGGTATATGTTACACATTGATGTAGTGGATCTTACTTTAGGAGTTGCCTAAAGTAATCAAAGAGCTAGAGCTACAAATCAGTCACAAGCTAAGTTACAGAGGGAGAAACTAAAAATGTTCATAACTACATATTAAGATGACAAGTCTTTGGAATTTTTGTGAAAGAGGGAGAAAGAAAAAGATAGGGAGAGACAAAGAAAGGGAGAAATGCATAGTTCAACAATCCAGAGAGGGAGATTATAGAAGATACAAGGAGATAATGTACCTATTAATTACTATAGAGTAAGAAATGATTACATCTACCTAATAAGAGGGAGATAGTGTTGAGGGAGATATAAGAAGTGATCAAGAGGGAGTCATAAGGATGTGCCGATTGTCTGTTGATTAGAACATAATTTTTGTAACCTATATAGAAGATGAAAGTTGCTAATAGAGGGAGAGACTTCAATACAAGGAATTATTTTCTTTTTGCTATTATTGTTGGTTATAGTGATTAAGTTTTATTTTCTATCAATGCCAAAGAGCAACATTGTTGAAAATAGATTGATACAAGTATGAGAATGTGTTTCAATCATTTTTTTGTCATTGATGTCAAACCTACTACTTGCGGGTAAGACAATTGATTAGATGATTTGAGTATTATCATTTGTTTGATTGATGAAGAGTATTTGATCAAATGATGTAACAATAGAATATAGAGGAAGGGTTGAGTTATGATCTAAAAAATGAGTACAAGAATTAGTTAAGATAGTGATATTATAGTGCATTGATTATCTACTTAAGTTGCAAAGAATGAATATAGTGATTAAGTTAAGCATAACAAGTAAAAATAATTAAATTTTCCAAGCTTAACAATCTGCATAGTAGGTGTTGAGAAAATTTAGTGCAGGCCAAGCATAAAAGTGGTTGGAGTTGTGAAAAGTTAAAGTTTAGTGTATGTTGAGTGATACAATTTTAGCCGAGTAAAATTTAGATGATGTTGAGCAGCAATAAACTTTAGTTTGTGCAAAGTGATTTGATAGTGGATGCCAAGAAATGTAGTATGTGCTACTCATCAAAAAGAAATTAATGTTGAGTGTCAACATTATGAGAAAGATCACAAATCTGATCAATTTGAGCCAACAAGTTTGATTTTTTAGATTGTCTGAACCATATAGAAGATAAGCTTGATGAGCTAGTGGCACATAATTCAAGATAAAACATTTTAAGGAAAATTCAAAGAGGATTAAATGAGAAGTTCCTAGAAGTGAATAAAACCAAAAGATGGATAGATTCATTGAATCCTACCTAATCCTACCTAACCAATAAATGGACAATATAGGATGACTGAAAAAATATCCAAATTCTCTTTATAAGGAAATGCAAGGCCAGATGGAGCAATTGGCATATGAGAGATCCCAAAGAAGACAAGAATTCTAGGGTGTTGTTTCATATGGTGGCCTAAGGAAAGAGTTTGCAATTGGCATGTAAAGTAGTAAGAATTAAGGGTAAGGGTATGAATGCTTGAAGGATGAACAAGATATCAGAGTTGAACTATGTTAAAGCCAAGCAGAATGGAGGATTGAAACAAAGATCTATAATCTATAATTGTGTTGTAAGTTGTTATGAGATTAAGCCTTATTGTTACTTTCAAATAATTGTATCAGTCTAGGGTAAATCCTTTGGATTAAGGTTGACCTAATAATCATTTGTAAATCCTTTAACCTAGTGACATTCCAATTGAATGATTAAAATTCCTCTAATAAGGCTCACTCCTAATAGGGTGATTAAAATCCTCTAACTAGATTGCATTTAATAGTGTGCATTGTAACCTTTAATAGGGTGGGCCTTTCATAGGGCATCACTTCAGAAGAGTAAGAATGAGTAGCAAGTTACTAGTGGTTTTTCCCAAATTGAGTTTCCATGATTGTGTCAAATGTGTCATGTTTCATGCTTATATTTCTGTAAAGTTGATCTGACAGTAACCTACAAAGTTTAAGTGAATGTATGATCTAATGGATGCATGCATGCTAAATATTTTTTATGGATATGGGTTCACTAAGCTGTGAATTTGTTTTTGTACATTTGGACCTTGGATAAAGAATTCACTTCCCACTACTCTCAATTATTCTAAAGAATTCCAACACTGCATACCCATGCTATTTGGAGCACTCACACTATTCTTAGCACCCACACTATTCTGAGTACCCATGTTATTTTGCACAATTGCACTACTTCAGAAAACTAGACTACTCTATTTTGTGAGGAGATATTCATCAAGAGAAGTTATTTGATTATCAACTTGTATCCATTCATCAAGTGTATCGAGAATGAAGAGTTCACCTCACACTCATGCTCCTTTAGCACCTTGAGCCATATGGGTTCCTTCTCTAGCATATACAAGTTTAGGAACTCCTTCCTTATCAATTCTACCAAATTTAATATCTATCTCATTTTCTCAAGAATGTCCTGAACACTCCTCAGTTTTCTAGTTGAATGCACTCCATTAGTCTGTGCTCCTTCACCACATCGGTGCTCATTGGTGAGTTGTTGAAACTTCTACCTTTTCTCTACCTATTGTATTAGAATTAATGCCTCCCATGATGTGTGTATATCATCCTTGTCTTTTATTTTATTCCTAGCTTTATCGAGAAAATTTGGCATTAACCTTCATATCACCTCTTTTGTACCAATTTTGACTAGCCATGATGCCAAATGTTTATCACATTACAATAATTATTCATAAATCCATTTGGAGAAGGTACATATACTTCCCAAAGGGGTGAATCGACCGTCATGAAACCTTTTGAATGCTAACTCATCCTGTCGGCTATAATATAGTTTTTACTGATAACACACTTCTCTCTTACAAAATATCCCCACACAAATTTTTTCTCCTTCTCTTATATGTCCCCTTTTAATTAAAATGATGAATAACATTAAAATTGAAAATAACATAACCATTTTGACTAAGTTTTCTAATTCTTGGAACAAGGATTAGGTGCAGATAGGGAGTATCAAATTTGTGGTGATGCTGGAGCTTATTGGTGAAGTGATGGGCTTGAATTGTGTTAGTATTCAAGTTGAAATAGAAGTTACTCTAGATGATAGTAAATCTAGGCCTAAATTCATTGAAGATGGAGAAGAATCAACTATTCAATTCTTGAAATGGGTATAATAGGCTCTCCCTTTGTAGTCGTTTTGGTGTCATTTGTTATTGGTTAATCAAATATTTCACTTTTGAAGGTCGATATATGACCTATCATGTTTACCATTTCCCTTTTCTTAACATATTGAGACATAGGGAAAATGTTAACATCCTATTCTTCCTGCTTTCTTCTCTGGTCAACTATAACGTCCTAGAAGAAAACTACCTAAGTCTTCAGTGGTTATTGAAGAAATTTGTACTGAAAAATCCTACATAGAACTGCACTCTTAGATAACCCACATTTTGCAAAATCAAAGAAGCTTAATATTTCTTTGGAATATTCCTTTTCACTTGATTCCCCCCAAAAATGGAAGAATGCTTCTACAATATCTATCCCTTCTAGTACCTCTTAAAAAGGAAAATCGTAGAAGAAATTATTGATATTGACAAAAATGATGGGGAGGATTTTTTTGGTTTTGATGTGGAGTATAGAGATATGAACATCAAAATACAAAATGGGAATACTAGTTTTGTGGAGAAAAGATCAATGAGATTAAAAACCAAAAAAGGAAAGAGCTATAAGGAAGAAGACAAGGAGGATTTCCACAACTCCCAAATGGAGGATAAGGCAGAAGAGGAAAAAGGGGAGGAAATGCTGAAGAAATTTTGGGTTAGCTCCTCTGAAGATGTAGATTTGAAAGTGGAAGCAAAGGATACTAATGACGAAACCTAGTTTCCCCAAGAAAACAAAGTGGTTGTGGAATTAGGGATTTTTGGTGATAAAGAGATCAATTCTTTTGATAAAATTGAGGTTGGGGGAAAATTTTTTTCCCCTCCTATTGTCTAAGGGCATCTAGAAGACTTTAAAAAGGATTGTGAATTTTTTTTTTTTTGAAATTAATGTGAAGATTTAAGAGATAAACAATAAGTTCAACAAGGTCATCACTAAACCTTAGTTGGGATTGGCAATTTCTATCATTTGCAAGGTGCAAAAGGAAATGATGAGAAAGTTTTTGTTTAGGGTGATCAATGGGAAGAGTAAACTAAGAAAGGTGAGCCAAACCAAGGAGAAGAAGTGTAATGAGATAAAGTGTCTCATGTGGATTGTGAACTAGATTGAAGAAATCAAGTACCTTAATGAAGACTAGGAGAACATCAAATGGGCCTAGTTCCTTGTTCCTATGTTTTTTCTCTTATGGGGTTTTCTGGCGGTTTGCTATTTCATATGTAGCTTCATTAAGTTCTTTTCTTTTCTTTTGACATTGTTGATCTTACTTTTGTTAACTAATAACTCTGTTAATGCCCATTTTTGTTGGCATAGTAAGAATTTTGACTTGGTTGGTAAGTGTATTAGTTTAAAGTTTAGACTAAATTTAATTTTAAGTTTGGATGGATTAAACTATTTAAAGAACATGACTGACTTTGATTAATTTTGTTTACTTGAAGCTATGGGTGTGACTCTAACCATTGGGATTAGAGCTTTCTTTTGTATTGTTTTGTTGTAATGACCTAGGGATGAGATGGTATGTACACATTGTTGTTATTTGTATTTAGGACTCTCTTCCTACCTTTTTTAATTAAAACATTTAAATGATGACATTCACATTACAATAGATTAATAATATTGAAATGATGACATTCATAAAAATAAGGAAAAAGAATAGAGTTTGTGAAACCACCTTGCCTTATGTTTCTAATAACGAGATTAATTAGAATAGAAGAACTATAATATAAATCCCACCACGTTATGAATTCAAGTTCAATAGAAAATCATACATTATAAAATCACACATACCCTACCCATTTTTTAATAGGGAAATCTAATCTCTGCAAATACTAGAAATTTGATGTTTGTTGATCTAGTAACCAAGATTTTTAGAACAAAATAGATTATTTGTTTTGTGAAAGAAAATTTAAAAATTGTTAAAGAGTTAGGAAAATAGTTAATATTTTTATGCCATTTGATTATAGAATTTGGTTACAAATTTTTCTATATTGAGTTAGTTTTTTAACATGTCAACATATTTTGCACTATTTTAGATTAGTTTAAGAAAATTAAAATGTGTTGAAAACTATTACCTGTGTTTCACAGATTTCCAATTCTTCACCAATTTTGGGTCCTTTTTATGTGATTTAAGAGGCTCTTAATTATAGAATTTCTCATAAAATAAACATATAAAATGAATATATAGATTTAAAAAAATAAAAATTAATAATATTTCACACATTTTACATTATGAAAATTCTTTTATAAATTAGAAATAGATAAATATTACTCCACTTGTAAAATGTTTCTTAATAATTTTTATTAAACTTTAAAAAATCTAAATTTAGGTGTTCCCAATTCATAGACTTTGAGAACAAATCTTAAAAGTATTCTTCGAAGAATCCTTCTAAAAAAACTATGTAATGGTTAAATTTGAACTTTAGATGAGTTAATAATTCAAAACACATCCAATTCATTCACTCATAGAACAAATCTTAAAAGTGATCTTGGACAAATCTCTCTAACAAAACTATGTATTTGTTTGTTAAAAAAAAAACAAATTCATAAAATAAAATTAAAATTGAAATTGAAATTGAAACTCAATTAGATATCGAAGAACTCATAAGATTGAACACACATATTTATACTGGTTCATCCAGCTAATCTAGACTACATCCACTCTTCAAGTAGAGGAATTTCTCTTATTAAGATAAATCACAATTACAACATTATAGCAGCAATCAATTGGTTATACATATTATTTTCAATCTTTCAATGGAAGATGAAAGGACATGGAATATGAAGAAATGATAATGATTGGACTTCACCATTTGACAATCAAAACTATTAAAATATTCTCTTCTAGAACTGTTACAATCTCTCACTTAAGGCCAATCAGTGTTAGAAAGAGATATCTCCTACTTGGAATTCTTATAGGTATGTCGTGATAATGCCAAGAGAAGATTTACATAATTCAAATTTATCCTTGGGTACAACTTCTGTAAACACATCAGCCAGATTAACCTTTGTATCAATCTTCTCTAACTATAGGCTTCCCTCTTCAAGAGCATGAAGGATTTTCTATATGCTTCGTGCAACTATGGAAAGCTAATTTTTTTTTCAAAATGAATGGCACTCCTACTATCAGAAAATAGAGTAAAGTTGGATTGTTTAAATCTCAACTCTCTAAATAATCATTGTAACCATATCAAATCTTTAGCCCCCTTCATAAGAGCAATATATTTAGCCTCAGTAGAGGAAAGAGAAAAAGCTTGTTGCTTATGATAAGTCCAACTAACTACTGCCCCAACAAAAGTAAACAAAACCTATTATAGACCTCCTTTTATATAAATCTCCATCCATATAAGAATCAACATATTCACAAATATAAGGGGTCTAACTATTAGATCATAAAACATGAGAGAAAGTGCCTCTCAAATATTGAAAAATCTATTGAACTACTTGCTAATGAGTTTTACTTGGATTACTCATAAAACCACTTACAACTCCCACTGCATGAGCAAGATCGAGACACATGCTAACCATCACATACATTAAACTCCAGACTATTGAAGATTAAGGAATGCCATGCATGTCACCATTTTTTTTTGGAGTTGAAGGACACATTTCTGAACACAATAAAAAATTATCAACCAATGGAGTGGTAGCTGACTTGATACTTGACATATTAAACTTTTCTAAAACTTTAAGAATATACTTTTTGAGATAATCTAATTTCTCTTTTATGTCTATTTCTCATTATATCCATCCCTAGAATCCTCTTCACTACCCATAAATCTTTAATAGAAAAATAAAGAGCCAAATGCATCTTCAACTAATGAATAACTCTCATACTATTTCTAGAAGTCATCATATCATTAACATATAGTAGAAAACTAAAAAACTTACCAGTATGAAGCTTCTTGTAGTAAATATATGGGTCTAATTTTCTATGAGTAAAACCTTGCTAAGTAATGAATTTATCAAATTTCAAATATCATTGGCATGGAGCTTGCTTCAACCCATATAGAGTCCTCTTTAATCTACAATATAGATGCTCCAGCCCTATTTAACAAATCCTTTTGGCTGCTCCATGTATAATTCCCCTTCAATATCCCCATATAAAAATTATGTTTTGACATCAAGTTACTCAAGCTCAAGGTTCCAAGATACTTCTATGCGTAAAATCCAATCAAATAGTTTTCACTTTTACAATCAAAGAGAAAATTTCATTAAAATAAACACTTTTTTGTTGAGAAAATCCATTCACTACTAGTCTAGCCCCTATATCGTTACAAAAATCCATCTTCCTCTTTTATCTGATATACCCATTTATATTTTAGAGCTTTATGATTTGGCAGAAGAGGAACCAAATTCCAAGTCTAATTTGCATTTAATGACTTCATTTTTTCTTTCATAGCATCCATCCAAAATGTAGAATTGACATCATTTGATGCTTTCTTGAATATTTAAGGTTGTTCATGGTTAGAGCATAAGGAAAATAATAACTCATAATCATAAAAATTATGAGGACATTTTCATTCTCTGGTAGACTTCCTTAGCTAAGAATTTGTGTCACTAGAATTAAATCTATATAGATTTTCTACATTCTCTAGATTTTGGACTGCACCAATGGCATTTGTATTTTGAACAACGTACTCACTAATATCCTTTGTATATCCTTTTTCATCAATATCATTTTTAATTTCTCTCTAATATTTATTTTGACTAGACCCCTATGTATTTCTAATATGTTGGGCTACACGTTCAAATGGACTATGCACAAGTCCAATATCTTGATTAGTTTCTTTGGTCAAAGATGGAACATGTCCACTAGAGGATTGGGAAATATAGATGAAGCATTATGGGCATCACATGGGAATTGGTGGACAAGAGGCAAGTTAGTAAATGGACCACACCAAGGGATAGGTTGCACAAAGTATCCCTATGACCAATTAAACAATGGAGCAAGATTGACTGTTGGGAGTGCAAAGTATTGGTGGCATGTTGCTCTATATTAACAACATAAATAGGGTATTGTACACCTGGATTCTCTATTGCATTGTCACCTTCAAGTATATGAGGATTGGGTGCAAGCGATTTTATTGGAGGGGTGATCTAAAACAAAGAACACGACACTTCATTGTCTTTTGTGGTCTATGATGTAGGAGAACTTTGCATTGACATGGGAGGAATAACTATGGGAGGTGGTATGAGATTTTTGGTTAATTATCAAAAGCCTAGTAGTAGAAGGAGGAAATATTATAGTGGGTCTCTTTGGAGTAATAGTAATAGATTTGAAAATTGAAAAATTAATAAAAATATCAAATTCAATAGAATCATTTGAAAGAGAATTTAGAACTTTCAAACCTAAGAATGACTTTTCATTAAAAACAACATCCTAAAACTGAAGCACTAATGACAAATTGGATTCCACAACTAAAAGTTGAATTTTTCTTCACCATGCCCTAGAAATATGCATCTTTTTTATTTAAAATCTAATTTTCGTCTTTCCTCCTTAGGAATATGAAATTACACATCACACCCAAAAATTTACAAATGAGAAAAGGAAATACTTTTATCAATCCACCTATTGGCTTCTCATTTGGACAAATTTTAACAACCTTTTAAAAGATGAGAATATGGAGGAGTTAGCTAGAAACCAGAATAGGTATTCTGAGAAAAAAATTAAAAGGACCAACTAACAAGACTTTGTAATGTCTTCTCTGCTTTGAACTCTACAAAATTCAAGAAGGTATACTTGGAAAATTACTCTCTTCCTTTGTACATTTCAATTTTACAACATAAAATCCCATATAGCAAATAAATTGGCCTTAATTCATCTAATTCTAGGACTGTAACTGAGATGATAAATGGCTAATCCATCAAAACCTAAAACTCGATCAACCAAGTATAGGCTTACATTTCAAAACATCAATAATAAAACATTAAAAGGATTGATTTATAAATATTATACCATATAGATAATCTAAACTAGATTGACTTTAATGGATGATCAATGTTGTATCTATTGGGCTATTATCTCATAAGGAATTTGAAATTTACTATATTAGCTCTATCTTAACATTTAGTAAGAATAATATCACTATTCATTTCAAGATCTCATTCTTATCAAAATCTTAGTTGAAAGCCAAGGAATTTTTCCAATTTACATCAATCATTTACATAACCCATTTATATCATAAGAAAAATATAAATTGAAATATAATTCAAAATAAATTACAAGTGAAATTTAATAAACTTTTTTATTAAATCTCAAAAAATTAAATGGCAACAAATGAAGAGAAAAGATCTAAAATGTATAGCCAAGTTTCTACATCTTTGTATTATTTTTGTTGAAAATTTTATATTTTAATGTCAATTCCTATCAGAGAAAACATAATTAGATCAACAACTATTAACTTTCTTTTCATTATATCTTTGGAAAAATCATATCAAGTACATATGGACCAACTAAAAAATGAACAAAACTCATTCAGAATATGATTCTCAGACCCTAATTTCACATTTTGGAAATCCTTTTATATAATAAGGATTTCAACAACCTTCAGATGGGAGGACACATGTTCAACAACTAGATGTAAGAATATTATTCCACATGAGAAAAAACTATTACATAATATAATGATGGAGATAGCTAAAATTGAACAACAATGATTCTGGATGTTCGGGATCAACTTCATTATTTATAATGAGAGAATACTCATAGTAGTTGAACTACAAAGTTGAGGTATCTCTATAAGATAGGTGTCCTCCCTCTTCATGTTACTTTGACATCTTATATCTTCCTCAATCACTTTCTCCATATGGTATTGCTTTAATATCTACTATAACCTCCCAAATGGTAATATCTAACTCTTCATCTAACTAGGCAGCTTCTCTAACTATATTCAACTCATTTAGGCACTTTTTCCACTTGTAATTTGTTAAAGCTCATATATTTGAAGCTTTTCTTTTGATATCTACTTCTATTTTATACAAGATGTCAATAATATAAAAAACTATAACCATATCAGTTTCTTTGTTACTATATGCAATGAATCTCTCATGTTTCAACATATTATCAAATGAATTAGACCATTCTTGCCACTCCCTTAATTTATTATCATCATCCACAATTTTTTGAATGAAACCAGGTGCCCCATTAGCAATGGTCTTTATTTTATTGTTTATTAATGAAATTTTTCTAGAAAAGAAACCATTCAACTCTTTGACTCTATTTGACATTCTCCTTGTGGAAATGATAATCTCCTTAGGAAATTCTTTTTTCTCTATCAAAATAAAAAAGGAATGTATGGACCCTACTTGGTAAATAATGGAGAACAAATAGATAATGCCTCTAAACATTGATATTCTGCTCCTTGCAAAGCAATGTAACTTCCATGGAAATTTTGTGAAGCTTATTTAAAGACATTTATTTTTTGTAACAACTTACTCTCTATTTTCCTTACTTCTACTTATTTTCCTACTTCTAGCTCTTCCACTACTATTTGTTGATTCATACCAACATTTGATCCATCAACGTCTATCTAGGTCTCTTGATATTTTACCTCAATAACTATCCTTGTTACATTCTTCAAAATTTTCACCTCATTCTCTAAAGAGACCATCTTCTATTAAAGTATATATATCTTCTTCATGTCTTCCTCATACTTCTTTCATGTTTCAATGCATATGCTATATGTCTAAAATAGTTGTTCTTCCAACATGTCCATCTTGCTCTTTCCCATGAGTGACATTGTGTTTATCATGTTGTGTATCTTGTCACCTTATGTGGCAGTGACATTCTAAATAACCACATTTTCTTGGATGGTGTCTCTAACCTCCATTAGGGTTGGCTAATCAAACTTAGGGGAAATACTCCATATTGTCATTGTCTTTACATATCAATGTTGAAACCAATCCCCAACAGCTTTCCACCAACTCAAATTAGATAGATTTATGTTGTCTTTTGATATGATCTAGCATAAAAGATGAAATGATGTCCAGTCTAGGGAAGAGAAGCATTCCACTTCTATTTACTAGCTCTCTATCTCCATCTAAAGTGAGGGTTTTACTATTTGGATCATATTATTGTAATTTATGCACCAACTCTTCAACCTTCTCCTCTAAATCTCTTGGTTGCATATGTAGAGATAGTTCATTTTGTTTGATCTTGAACATAAAAGATTTGAACTCTTCAAAATTAATGAAGTCATCATCATTGATATACTCTTTACATTGTATAATTCTATCATCTACCATCCTTGCCCCAAGCTCGAGTTTATTAGGAATTCTTTCATTCTTATTGACCTACTTTATCAAGAAATTATGCCTGATGTCATCAAAATATTTTCTCCCTCTTGGCATAATCTACAGGACCTTCTCCCTTTCTTTGTCTAGTATTTCAATTATTTTCTTCTTTTCCTACCACCTTGAGCCCATGAATAAATTTTTGGTTGATCCTCTTCTTCAACAATTTCAATCATATATCCTACTAGGGACATCAGGTTCTATTATATTTTATTTTTATGGGGGCATCTCAGACATTATGCTTTAAAACTTTGGATATATTTATTGAATCTATCTAAATATCTCTCCTTGGGATAGAAACTTAGAGGGATTTGTTCTTTTCATTGCCTCTTCAATTTTCATTATCTTCTCCTTTTAAAGGTCATATCATTTCATTCCTCTATATCCAAACAATCTATAATCATATCTTCAACATATTTTCTTTAGGGCATTCTTGACAACATTATTAGGGCCATATGTCCTAGCAAGAGCTAAAGGAAGTAGAAATTCTCTCATACATTCACCTAACTCTTCATTTTCATCCTTGCCTATGACAAAGTCCCCAAATTTGACATTTCTACATACAAAGGAACCCTTTTCTAATTATTTTTCCCAATTATTGCTGATTCAATATAATTAGTTGCCAAAAGAATTCAATGATCCCCATTCTCTCTAGAATGTTCTTTGGTAAAAGAGGTTGGGGGCATCCATAAACCCTTATGATGGAACAATTTTAAAAAATCTATACACTTACCTCATCATGTCCCAACTCCCTATTATCATCATAAGATTTAGAGTGTTTGATAACATTCTAACACCCCTATGGACCCTCTCTCTTATATTGGCTAACATGTTTAAAAGAGGATGCACGAAATAATTATAGAAAGCTAAAGAATTGGAATAAGGATAAAACCTTTACCATATCCTAGTCCATCATTGTACTGGAAATATTTCTCCTATCTCCTCTATTCATTTACTAAAATCAAGGATGATGTACCCTATGTTCTTGTATAGGATGATATGCATTAACAATGAATAATGATGGAATTTTAAATTCCCCATTTTTCCCTTCTGTGCTATTGTGATCTCATTATGAATATTAATAATTATATGGATAATGAAATTGTACCCCACATTATGGTGGAAATATTGTATATTAAGTCCATGATATACATGTTACTAGGAGCATTTATAGTTCCATCCAACCATATCACCTTGTCCACTCCAAAGATAGTATACTGAAAAATAGAATGACTTCAAGGGCATAAGTCTCCTACATTGTTATGGAGCTCACCCTTTTCATTTCTAGACTTAGTAATGTGTCTTTCATGACCCTTCTAGTAAAGTAATTCTTCTGAATTTTGAAAGTCTCATTGAGCTTGTCCTATTCAATTAGCTTAGTCATAGGTCCTCCAAGGTCAAAGACTTCTGTGAATTTCTCTCTATCTAGTGTACAAGGGACTCTCCTATCCTTTCTATGAAACTCATGAGTTACATGATTTTATGTCTTTATCAAGGCTTTTACATAAACTACATCAACAATGACTACTAGCACAATAAATTTGGACAAATTTCTATTCCAAGGATTTGAAATTTGAGGGTAACATAACCTATTATTATAAAAATACCAGAACAATTTATTACCATTCATTTTTGGTACCTTATCATCTTTACAAAAGCTATAAGGATCTTTGAAGATGTGTGAATTCACTGATTGAACATTCATTGATCCTTGTAAGAAATAGAACTATTCATCAGCATACAGACTTGTTATCTTCATCTTTAATTTTTATGTACTCAAAGAAGCTTCTTCAATGTTCACTTGTGCAATCAAGTTGTCTTCTTCTTATGCCATGTTTTCTGAAATTAGAACCTTCAAAAACTTCTCTAAAATTCAACATTTTCTAAAAAGTTTTGCCCACAAATCTCTTCTTCGCTCTAAAACTTTGTGAATGTTGTGAATGAAATTTTGTTACACCACCCCTTTAATAGTGCTTGAGGAATGGAATGAAATTAATGTCATTTTAAGATAACATGCATAAAAATATTCAAAAATTCAAAAAACTATCACATTCATGCTTTATGGTTCTTGTACTATCAGCATTTAAACTATTTTTACCCTTTTCAAATAGCACTTCATATTTTAGCAATTATGAGATTACAATAGTCACTTTACATCTTTATGTTTTATGTAGCAACGATGTTGATCCTTAGCATTTTGAATTTCTCGCAACATCACGAGATTTACTATCTAACCCTTATGTCCTACCTATGACCACACAAAACCCTTAATCTCCAGCTCACAGATAGTGTTCATGCTTGATCTTCAAACCATGCGATAGAGTGAACACTTCTTTAAAATCACCTTGTTTCTCCTTTGCAGATTTACTTTTCTTTATATTTATAACTATGTGATCGAGTGTCAACTTTGAATTCTTCATCTTTTAATTTCATTGTAGGGTATGACCTCTTTGTATTAGCTACATTCCCTAGGTTTTGAAGCTAGAAACACATTTAGTCTCCTATTCACTACTTAAAAGTAATACTAACATCTTTATCCTATGACCATGCATGATACCTTAAGCTTAAGTGATCATTGCTTCATGACTTGATTTCCAAGGCTTTTAAAATAACCAAAAAATGCTATTAACTCAAGATCTATCTTTTCTTTGCAAATTTTAAGCATGTTGGTGGGTCTCACCTATTTGTATTAGTTGCAATCCCTAGGTTGGGAAACCATGAACACCTTTAGTCTCTTGTTTGCTACTTAACAGTAACATTAACATCTTTATTTTGTGACTATGCATTATACCTTAAGCTTATATGATTGTTGCTTTGCTACTTGATCTCCAAGGATTTTAAAATAGCCAATAAAGAAGTGAATGCTACTAACTCAATGTCAGTCTTTGCTTCGTAGCTTCTATCTTTCTTTATAGCTTTAACTGCATGACTGAGTAATAACTCAAACCTTATAAGATCTTAACTATTTTGCTAGTTTGTCGCTTATATTTTATTTTATAGCTTTAACTATGGGACTAAGTGATCAAGTGTCACATTTATAATATTGATTGTTTTTCTAGTTCATGGCTATCTATCAAACTGCAATCTTTATCTTTGTGAATGCACGATCAGAGCTAGTCTCTAGGTTGCTCCATAACACTAGTTATTAAGTTTTTAAGCTGTGAAGTTACGTTGAGATTTTCTAACATCTGTCTCCACTTCATTGCTTAGTTCTACATGCTATAACATAATCTTCCATCTTCATTTGCTTCCATGTGTCTTATTCTCATGCTATTGTAAGGTTAGAGATAGAGTGTGAATGCCTTTTTGCATGGTTGCTACATAAACTATGCCTTCATGCCTAAATCATAGTGAAGCCATGAAAGTTGTTTACTTAACTACATCATGCCTTTGCTTCTTGGGCCCAACATTAATCAATGACCACAGAGGCTTTGTGAACACTGGCCAATTGACTAAGTTGCATCATCGCACCTTAAAAGGGATTAACAATTAACAAGGTGGAGATGTAAAGATAATCCTTGGTCATACTATTGCCACTTAAAATTTAAAATTTCTTTTTTAAAGTGAAAAAGTTTTAGAACATTGATTTAAAAAATCAAAAGGGGTAAACCATGAAAAAATGCATATAGACAAAAACCTAGGGTTTTTTCACCAAAACTTCTACTACTAAAAATATGCAAACCCTAATCTCACATTTTTCATCTAGAATTTTGTACTGATTTCTAAAAATTTACAATGTTAGAAATATAGGCCAACATTGGCTCTATCTAGGGATAATGGATAGATTGAATACATATAAGGATTTAGAATCTCTAGGTTAGTAGACCACATACTTTGTACAATGACAACTTTTTTAGAGAGCTATGCACACACAATAGGAAAATCAAAACATATATACAAGCATTTACAACTATAAATAGACCTAAGCTACTATTCATGGAAAAAAAGGTACCTTCAACATAAGTACTTCTTTAGGAATAGTCCATGAATTGGCAATTCTAGAATATTTCCTAATAGTTCTTTGACAAAAGAGGAATCCTTTCCCCATTTCTCATGAATCGGATATGAATCTAGCCAAATAGGGTCAAAATTGTCATGCTTTCCCTTATCTTTAATCCTTGCATTCCATGTTAGGAAAAGATCTTCAAATTCAGATTTTCACTTTAAAATCTTCTTATCAAATAGATGCTTGATTTGTAATTGCAATATAGCATTTTTGGCAAAGGCTTATCTTTAGTATTCACTCAATCCAACTAGTTCATCCATTCTCTCTTGCATATCATCTATGATACCCTCATCATACACTTAGATTTAGTTATATAAACCAATCAAGATGTTATGAGGCATTCTTGCTTGAATTCCATACACAAAATCAAAAGGGAATTTACCTATTTCTTTCTTAATTGTTACTCTATTAGCCCAAACTACCAGATGTAACTTGACATGCCATGACTTCTTGTTGTCATCCAATGTTCTTTTGATAATCTTTAGCAAACATTTGTTTGTAGATTCAGCTTGTGCATTTCCTTGTGGGTGATATGGAGATGACATTGATGTAGTAATCTCATACTTGTCACAAAACTATATAAACTCATTTGATCTGAAGCACATTGCATTATTAGTTAGAATTCTTTCTAGACATCCAAATTTGGTGATTATATTATTTAGTTGGAAGTTATTTATAATTTTTCTTGTAGCTTTTCTAGTGGGAATTCCTTCTACCCATTTTTTGAAATAGTCAATTGATACAAGAATCCATGAATAACTAGTGCTATACTTATTTTCTATTTCTCCTATGAAATCCATTCCCCATTGCTAGAAAGGTGCTTGAAATTATATATGCTTCAAATGGGTATTCCAAGATATTTATAGCCTACTAGGAAATCTTTGACAAGGATCACATTTTCTTACTAAAACATGAGGATACTTGAATAAGCTTGGCCACCAAAAGCTAGGTCTCATCACCTTATAGGTTGCATTCTTGGCCATATAATGACCTCTACATACTCCTAAATGCATCTCAATGAGTATTTTAGTTGATTCCTCATTATCAATACATTTCAATAGTACTCCTACAAAATTTATCCACTAAAGCCTTTAATCAATAATAATATGAGAGCAGCTTTACAGATCTTTTTTCATTATCATTCAAATTAGGTGGGGCCTCCATGTGTTCTAAATGTAAATGACATTCTTATACCACTCATAGTCATCCATATAACAAGTATATAACTGGTGGTCTTCATATACAACATTTATTTGATTGACATCCAAGTTATATTGAGCCATCATCTTTGCTAACCCCTAGCCTCTTATTGGTTTTTTTATTTAAATTTCAATGTTGAATTCTTGGATTCTATTTATCCATTTGCACATCCTACTAGACACTTCTTGTTGGGAAAAAGTATCCTTTACAACAACACTATGAACAAATGCTATGATAGTAGCACCTAAAAGATTTAGAATCTTTCACAAGAGCATGTCCTTTCTTCCCATTGATATCATAATTAAGTTCTATAGGTTGGAGTGATTTACTAAAAAATACAATTGGCTATTCAAAACCCTCCTCATTCCTCTAGAGTAAAACTATTGCAATGGTGTAGAAGGAAGCAAAAGAAAAAACTATTTATTGGATTTGTGTAATCAGGTGTTCTAAGCATTGGAAAATTCCTTATTGCATATTTGATTTCTTAAAAAGAAACTGATGGCTTACCTTCCTATTTGATTATTGTCCCTTTCTTGAGCATCTTGGATATGGGCTAGTTATAAATGTTAACCAAGTTAGTTATAAATCTTCTCAAGCAATTTACTTGGCCAAAGAGAGATTGAATACCTTTGATATTCTTTGGTTTGTGAACTTTATCTATGGTTGCAAACCTTTCTAGATCAATTTGGACTCCATCCTTTTATACTATATAGCCTAGCAACTTCCTCTATATAACTCCAAATGTACATTTCTTTGAATTCAAAAAATCTCCATATTCCAAAGCTTTTAGAAAGATTTTCTCCAAATGTCTATAGTGATCTTCTTTGTTCATGGAGTAGGCTAACGAATAATCTTGGTAAATGACCATGAATTTATCAATTTATTCTAAAAAGGCAACATATATGGCTCTTTGGAAAGTAGCCTAACATTGACTAAGTCAAAGGGTATTCGAACATACACATATGTTCCCCATGGTGTGGAAAAATTGGTTTTAAACTATTCCTTTTCATCAACCAGCACTTGGTTGTAACCAGAGAATCCATCCATCATTGACATCAACTTAGAGCTAGTGACTTACTATAGCATAGCCTCCATGCTGGGTAGACCATAATTAAATTTAAAGGAGGCAATATTAAAATTTATAAATTCTACACACAACCTAATATCACCATTCTTCTTCATACCAACACTAAATTGGATACATAAGAAGAGTGTCTTATGGGATTAATAACTCCCCCATCCCTAAGCTTCATTAACTCCTACATTTTTAGAGTTAGTGTGGGATTGATAGGTCTCTTTTATTGTCTAAATTGTTTAGCATTCCATTTTAATGGGATGTAATGATAGAACAAATATTCCCTATAGGCTTTTGAATTATTATGAGACCATCAAATACATGTCTAAACTTCCTTATTAAATCAATTAAGGACTTTGTATTGGAATTCTTTAGAATAACTAAGAGGGAGGTGAATCATTTATCCAAGGTCCAAATGTACAAATAAAACTTATCAATGCTTAGTAGACCCATATCCATAAAACCTTATCATGCATGCATCCATTAGATCATATAATACTTAAACTTTGTAGGTTACTATCCTAGGTAAAAACAACTTTGCAGAAATGTAAACATGAAACATAAGAGATTCAATAACATATTTGACACTAGGATTTTACATGGAAATCCAATTTATAAAAAACCACCAATAACATGCTAATAATTCTAACTCTTCTTAAGTGATGCCCTATGAAAGGCCAACCCTGTTAAAGGTTATAATACACACTATTAAATGTGACTGGTTAAAGGATTTCAACCACCTTGTTAGGAGTGAGCCTTGTTAGAAGACTTTAGACCACTACATTAGAGTGTCACTTGGTTAAAAAATTTACAAATGACGGTTAGATCAACCTTAATCCAAAAAATTTACCCTAGACTGATACATTGATTAGAAAGTAATAGTAAGGAATGATATGATAAGAAATTACAACTCACTTGTAGATTAATGATCTCTATGTTAGTCCTCTATTCTACTTTGCATTCACACACATTGGTTTTGATAGGTTGTTCACCCTTCAAGCATTCATACTCTTAAGCCTTCTTGTTTTGCATGCCAACTATAGTCACCTCTATTCAGCCATTGAATGAATTAATACCCTAGACTCCTTGTCTTCCTTAGGTTCTTGTACATAAAAACCTTTGCTTCCGACTAGCTATCTCTATAAATAAAGACTTTAGATATTATTTTTCTTAACCAAAATCATCCATTTTAGAGTTAGGTAGGATATAATTCTACCCATTTTTCCATTTGGTTCCTCTAGAAACTTCTACAATCTTCCTTGAATTTGCTTCAAAATAGTTTAACTTGAAATCTATGCCACTAGATCTTCATAGTTATCTTCCACATGCTTCACATAATTCAAGAAAAAAAAAATTGGGTTAGATTCATCAAATCTTTGATTTACCACGTTTACTAGCACTCAACATCAATATGTTGTCACTTGACATCTATACTATTCTATTACTTGGCCAACACTATTTACTTGACAAACACTAAAGTTTATTAATGATTGACACCAACTAAACTTTACTCTACATATACTAACAATCACTCAGCTTGCACTATTTTTCATCTTTTCTTGGCACATCTTGTTTTTAACTCGTCTTCTACTAATTTCTACTCAACTTGCACTAACTACTTGGTAAGGCTTGGAAGACACTTTTCATACTTGATCTTCTTCCAGTCTTAACTTGAGTAATCTTTCATTTCAGAATTTAAGTAGATAAATAATATACTATATTATCAATAGCTTACTTGGTCTTAGTACTTCTTTTACATACCAAATAACTCAACCTTTCTCTAAGTGATATTGTTATCTCCTCCTTTCAAATCCTCTTCATCAATCAACTAAATGATAGCTTTTAGACCAAAAACCAATTATCTCACTAGCAAGTAGTAGGTTTGATGTTATTGAAAAAATAATGATTGTTCCATTATAGTTTCTTCACTTCAAAATAATCTTATATCAATAATCATCCTCTTTAGCATTGATGATAAACCAATACCAACAATAATACAAAAGAGAAAATAAATCTTTGAAATTTCTAGCTCTATTAGTGTACTATATGTCCTTCCTCTATGTAGGGTGATGTGATCTTTGTCAAGTTCCTTTACTATATCTTCTCCCTCTTTCTTACAGCTCCCTCTTGAAGAATATCACTCCTTCTCTCTAATATTTAGGTGTATTCATTGATTTCTACTCTACTTTTTCATATTATTTTTCCCTCTTACTAGGTATATATGTTTATGTAGTCATTTTTTCCTCAATACTTATTGTTACTTCTCCCTCTTTGACAACGATGCCAAAGATTTATCAGCTCTGTATGTAGATATAATCAATTTAGTTTCTCCCTCTTTCACCTTTCATGTGACTATAAATCTTCTAACTCGGGTCCTTCATTACTTTAGGTAGCCCCTAAAGTAATATCCATTGCATCAAGTAAATTAAGATACAAAATTCAACTCAGTTGATGCAGGGCACTACTTATGCTTCTTACATAGCTTTGGATATGGGTATCACCCCTAGTTTACCTATTAGATACTCATGAGAATCCTTAGGTAAATCTTTTGTGAATATATAATCTATATGTTCTTTTATATTCACATATTCCATACTCACTTCTTTGTCTTGAACTAACTCTCTCAAGTAATGATACTTGATTGCAATGTGCTTAGTCTTTGTGTGCATCAAAGGTTTCTTTGATATATTTATAGCATTTTTATTATAACAATAAAGTACCACAGGTTTATTGATTTCCTCCTTTGTACCTTTGAGTAGCTATTTGATCCATACCACATTTGTACAATTTACTCCAAAAACCACATATTTAACTTTAGTAGTAGATTGAGATATGAAATTTCACTTCTTGCTAGTCCAAGTGACCAACCTCTTTCATCAGGGAAATGTTCCATCTCTCGCTCTTCTTTTGTCATCAATATTTCTAGCCCAATCAACATTTTTATAGGCTCTCAACCAAATTTTTTCATTTTTCTTGTAGTATTGGCCATAGTCTTCTATTCCTTTTAGATATCTCATAATTCTCTTAACAACCATCAATAGATTCTCCTTAGAATTTGCAAATAATCTTGCAACAATCCCAACAAATAATGCAATGTTAGGTCTCCTATGCACTACATATTACAACTTACCAATCATAGACCTGTACAATTTTTGATTCACATCAGCAGAATCATCATTCTTAGAAAGTAGAAATAGAATTCTTAGGTTTAGGTTAAATATAAAACTTAGAGGGTTTTGAAAGGGGAATGCAAATGTGTATAGAAATGAAAAGTTGAAGCTAGATCATGGATCTTGAATGTATTTTGTATCTGGCCATAACCTAGAAGGCCTAACAGTTGGGCATGTATTCCAATTACTTGATGAACCAATAAACTATTTTTTTCTCTCTCTCCTTAGTGTTTTTTTTTTTTTTTGTCTTCTGTAGTGTTAACTCTGCAAGGTCATTTGGATAGCTAGGTGTGCCCTTAGCCTTAGTTATTTCATTTCCTTCTTGCATTAGGTGGTATCAAAGTGTGAAGTTTGTCCTTGTGGGGATTAGATCATGTAGAACCCTAAGTAAATTTGGTTGTGGGGAAACAAATCTAAGGATTTTACCTACAACTTGCAAAGGGTTACGATCTTCTAGGAACCTAATTTGTAAAGATGGTTTCAAGTAGAGGAAATGATGATAATTTAATATTGGATACATTGAAACAAATTGCAGCCAGAGTAGATGTTGTGGAGATAGCCAAGAGGAGAGGAATATATCTTGATGATGTGAGTGATGATGAAGTAGTAGCACCAAACCCTAATCTAGAAAATAAAGAAGATCAAGATGAGGCAAGATTGTTGAGGGTGTTGTCTAGGGATAATTCAAAGTCTACTATTGAAGTTGTTCCTTATGATGGGGAATTGAACACCAATGTGTTGCATTGGATCTTTGATATGGAGAAGTTTTTTGAGTATGAAAATAATCATGATAATAGGAAGGTGGAGATTGTAATAACTAGATTGAAAGGACATGCCTCACTATGATGGGGATATTTGCAAACTAATAGACAAGGGAGTGGAAAGGAGAAGATCAAGATTTGGGTGAAAATGATGAACAAGGTAAAGAAAAAATTCCTTCCTATTGATTACCAAGTTATCTTGTTGAAAATGATGCAAAATTTGAGGCACAGAGACATGACTATAAAGGAGTATACTCAGGAATTATATAGATTGGACATTAGATCTGGACATGTGGATGATGATGTTGAGAAAATTGCAAGCTACATAGATGGATTGAGATCTAGAATTAAAGATGAAATAAGTTACGGGAAATTAGAAAGTGTGGAAGAATCATACCAATATGCCTTAAAAGCTAAGGAGATCTTGATAAAGAAGCATGAACAAAGACAAAGAGGCAGAGTTGGTAGATTCTAGAGAGGTAGAGATAGATCTTATGGGGAAGGTGGTAGATCTCATAGTTTTGTCCAAGAAAAAGGGAAATTTTAATGGAAGAATGATGATAAGGGAAAGATCGAGTAGAAAGGTGGTGATTCTTACCAAGGAGGCACTAGTTCTTACCAAGGAAGATGTAATTCTTATTGTATAGGTGGATTTCATGGTAATTATTTTTAGATGGGGTAAAGAAAAGCATAAATTTGTTGAATGTAAAACTTTTGAAAGTGGGCAATGTAACATAGATGATGTGATTCAAGGAGACACTCAGGGTTCACCAAGTGGATTTAAGGCTGGGAAAAATCTGATGGTGAGAAGAACCTTATGCAATAAGGGAAGTGATGAGGAACATGTCCTAAGGAGAAGTCTTTTCAAAACTAGATGTAATGTGGATGGAAAATGTTGTAATGTAATCATTGATAGTGGAAGTTCTACAAATTTGGAATTAGAAGAGTTGGTTACAAAGTTGTAGTTGTAAAGGCTGAAGCATTGTAAACCCTATCATGTTTGATGGATCAAGGATGAGCATAAGATATTGGTAAGTGAACAATTTATTGTGAAATTCAAGATTGGGCATTAATTTGATGAAGTTTTGTGTGATATTATGCCTATGTATTGTTATCATATTTTGTTGGGTAGACCTTGGAAATATGATAGATATGTTCTACATGATGGATGATTAAATCAATATACTCTTTGGGTGAATGGAAAGAAACAAATATTGTTGCCTTTGATTAAATGTCTAGATGATGATAAGTGTACTACTATAAGAATTTGCATGGTTAATGGGAAGCAATTTGAAAAGGAAATGAAGATCAAGTTGTCCCAATAGCAACCAAGTGCTAGGAAATAGTGTTAATAAAGTGCTAATTAGTGATGACTGAGTGACAACAAAAATTGATAGTATTGACAGAGTGCTAGTAGAAATTCAAGAATTGTTGAATAAGTATAAGGATCTTGTTGCAAAGGATATACCTAATGGTTACCGCCAATGAGAAGTATAAGTCATTGTATGGATCTAATTCCTAGAGCTAGTTTTTTTATCAAAGCATCATATAGATTGACACCTACAGAGAATGAAAAACTTAATAGGCAAGTGCATGAGTTGTTGCAAAAAGGTTTGATCAAAGAAAGTTTGAGTCCATGTGTTGTACCTACCATATTAGCACCTAAAAAGAATGGAGAATGTGTACTAATTCTAGAGGTATTCATAAGATCACAATGAAATATAGGTTTCCTATGCCAAGGATGGATGACATAATGAATTTTTTGAGTAGGGAAAAGTATCTTACCAAGATTGATTTGAAGAGTGGTTATCATCATATGAGAATTAGAGAAGTTGATCAATGGAAGACTACTTTTAAAATAAAAGATGGTTTGTATAAATGGTTAGTTATTCCTTTTGGTTTGACTAATGCACTTAGTACTTTCATGAGGTTGATAAATGAAGTTCTAAAGAGATTTTTGGGTAATTTTGTGATTGTTTATTTGGATGGCATTCTGATATTTAGTAAGACTAAGGAAGAACATCTCGAGTATGTTAGACAAGTATTGCAGAGATTGAAAGAAGAAAAGTTGATGATTAATCTGAAGAATTGTTTATTTATGCAAGAAGAGATTGTATATTTGGGATTTGTGATTTTAGCTAATGGTTTGAAGATGGATCTTGAGAAGGTTAAAGAAATTTTGGAATGGCCTACACCTCAAAATGTGGGTGAGGTAAGATCATTTCATGGTTTGGATAATTTTTATAGAAAGTTTATAAGTAATTTCAGTTCAGTTTGTAATGCTATGATTGGGACAATGAGGGGAGATAAAAAGGAATTTAATTATAGACACATGGAGCTGGTAAGAGTTTTGAGAATTTGAAACAAAAGGTTTCTAAGTTATCTATATTGGATTTACCTAATTTCAATAAGGTATTTCAAATTGAATGTGATGCAAGTGGTAGTGTTGTAGGAGTTGTGTAGAGTCAAGAAGGTAAACCTATTGCTTTCTTTAGTGAGAAGGTGAATGATATTAAAAGGAAATATTATGTGTATGATCAAGAGTTTTATGGTATTGTTCAAGCCTTGAAGAAGTGGAGATATTATTTGATTCCTAAGGAGTTTTTGATGTACACTAATCATAAAGCTTTAGAATACTTGTGAAGTCAACATAAATTGAACTAGAGACATATGAAGTGGATTAAGTACTTGTAGAGTTTCACATTTGTCATTAAGAATAAGAGTGGAGTTATTAATAGAGTTGTTGATGCATTGAGTAGAAGATGTTCTGTATTAATTAAGATGAAGGTTGAAGTTCTTGGTTTTGATGAAATGAAAGAGTTGTCTGATATTGGTCCTGATTTTTATGAGGCATGGAGAGAGTGTAGAGCACCAAATCTAATAGATCACATAAGTACAATGAATATTTTATTAATGAAGGTATGTTATTTAAAGAAATTTAGTTGTGTATCCCTAGAAGTTTTATGAGGTTAAATTTGATTAAGGAAAAGCATAGTGGTGGATTGGCTCAACATTTTGGAATTGATAAGACATTGAGTTTACTAAAGGATAAGTATTACTAGCCACAAATGTATAAGGATTTTCAAAAATTTCTAAGGAGTTGTGCAGTTTGTCAAGTTGCAAAAGAAGTAAGTCAAAATAATAGTTTGTAGACACCTATTTCTATTCCTGAGAAACCTTGGAGTGACATTAGTATGGATTTTGTTCTTGGATTACCTAAGATAGTGAAGGCATGTTATTATATATTTGTTATTGTCAATATATTTTCTAAGATGGCTCATTTCATACCATGTAAGAAGAGATCAGATGTGGAGCATGTTGCTGAACTTTTCTTCAAAGAGATTGTGAGATTGCATGGATTGCCAAGAAGTATTATTTCTGACAAAGATAGTAAGTTTGTTAGTTATTTTTGGAAGACTTTGTGGAAGAAGATGGGTAGTGAGTTTAAGTTTAGTTCTACATTCCATCCATAGACATATGGACAAGCAGAGGTTGTGAATAGAAACTTGTACAATTTTTTGAGATGTTTAGTTTGGGATAAGCCAAGTAATTGGGAGATGGTATTGGCACAAGATGAGTTTGTATATAATAATTCTATGAATAGGAGTATAGGGAAAATACCTGTTGAGATTGATAGAAGAATATAGCCTAGAGGAGTATCAAATTTGAGGGATGTTGTTGGTGAAGAAAAGAGAAGTGCTGCTAGGGAAGGATTTTCTGATCTCATGGAGTCTTTGCATAAGGAAGTAAAATTGAGGATGGAAGAAAGTAGTCAAAAGTTTAAGGAGCATGTTGATAAGTCTAAAAGACATCATGTTTTTGAAGTTGGTGATGAGGTGATAGTTCATTTCAAGAAAAGAAGATTTCTTGTTGGAACCTACAGTAAGTTGAGGATGAATAAGTTTGGATCTTGTAAGATATTGAGGAAGTTTGATAGTGGTAATGCTTATGAAGTTGAGTTACCTGATGACATAGATATATCTCTTATATTCAATGTTGCTGATTTTTATAATTATCATGAGTTAGATGATGAAGTTATTATATCAAATGATTATTCTAAGAAGCAAATTGAAGAAGTTGAATAGGTGTTTGATCAGAGATTTGGTAAAAGCATAAGAGGAAAAGATTACTACAAGTATTTGTTGAAGTGAAAGAATAGATCAATTGAAGATGCTACATGGATTTCTCAATCTGAGTTGGATTCAACTTAGGTCATGAAACTTGCATGATTCAAGATAATCATTTCTTTTAACATTGGTTTCCTGATGTAGGAGCATCTTGGGTTGCCTTGTAACCCTACACTCTTTTTTCATTTTTCCAGTTGCTACTGAGTTCAAGTTGTTGTCGAGTTCCTGTTGTTGTCGAGTTCCAATTTCTATCAAGTTCCAATTTCTAGTTGCTACCAAGTTCTAGTTACTGCCAAGTTATCTAGTGTGTGCCAAGCTATCCAATATTGGCCAAGTGTTCCTTCATGTGTTGAGTGAACCTGTTACTTGCTAATGCCCGGTTCCTTCTTTAGCTGAGTTATCTGAGTTTTGTTTCTTAGTGGGAGCCAATATGCACATTTAATTTATCTCATGAATTTAATGATAAGATCTTGTTTAGGGATGAGTGTTGACGAATTTGGGGTTGACCTTTCTATTATGTAATGTTCTAGAAACTTCTATAAGCCATTTTGCAAGTATAGATAGAATTCTTAGGCTTAGGTTAAATATAGAACTTAGAGGGTTTCAAAAGAGGAATTGATGTAGTGCAAGGTAGGAGAATCCCTAAAGGATATGTCCAAATCCCTAATGACTAAACACACAATGAAAATAATACAAAAAAGAAACAACTAGACATGATATGATACTAAATCACAACTCTTTATTCATTAAATAACTAATTACACATAATATAACTAGCTATAAGGCCTTTTGGGTTAGGGCCAAATACAACACTAATTATAATAATAGTTCTACAAGATCCCACAAGATTCAACTCATAATACTAATCCTAGCTAGTCTTGATCTATAACATAACAAAAATCTAGTAGAAACCTCCAAAGATCTCAACTTGTGCTCACAAGCCACTAAGAAACCTCCTTGTTTCTAAACCGTAGCAACTGGATCTTCTCACAAACTCACAACTCCAACACAATCGTATTGTAAATTGGCTCACATTTAGTGCTCTATCCATAGACTCACAAAAACTCACTCTTCAACTACACTCCTAACTCACTCCTCTAAAGTGAATGAATCACTCCCTAAATGAATGACTTAAGACTCTATAAAATCCCTTATACCCAACCAAGCCATAAGTCAGCCTAGCAATTACAAAATTAAATGCATATTTAAGCCACAAGTAGGATCACAACAAACATTAAATACAAAATATTAACCCTTGCATTAACCCACAATTAATATATCATAACTACACAAAATACTTAGGACAAGCCCAAAGTTTATAACCATGATTAAATGTAAATAGAAGAGATAAGAAACACCACTCATAGGTCCATGCAAACTCTCAGATCAGTCCATGTCACAATCACACGCTACATGCATTAAATGTACTAGGAACTCTAGTTGGCTCCAACACACTGCCAAGTGTGTTAAAACTCCCAAGCATCACTGAGTAACCAACACATGCCAAGTAGCAAACACATGTTGAGCAACCAACACATGTCAAGAAATAGTATCTATTGAGTTGCTCAATGATTGAGCCCCCTTCAATAGCCAACCTCCTAAGCTATCACTAAACCCAATAGTGACCAAGCTCCACACCTTCAACCAAGTACTAGTCCACGCACCCTCCAAAGAAACTACCAAGCCTTCTCCCAGGAACTTCAAAGTAGACACCAAGCAAAACCAAGATGCTCCTACATGATACTTCCTAGGTAAATACAAAAGTGTGTCCCAAACTTTGATGCCCAAAGAAAGAACAACAACCATCTTCATCTTCACCAAAGGCTTTCACTCCAACAAGGAGAAGGAAACCAATCAACACATCATCTAAATTTGCATCATTCTATCAAACATTAGAATCTCAACCATCTAGCAAGCCCACTCCCAGGAACAAGCTAAATACCATACTTCGTCAAAAAATCCTCATCCACAATAGAAACTAGTGAATCCACACCAACAACAAACTCCATGTTAGTAGAAATATGTAACCCCTCAAAAAGATATGCCAAACTCTCAACACCAATAATCTCATTCCTCACAAAAAGATGTTTTGCAACATATAAATCACCACCAACAAAAATAAAATCATCCACAACCAAGTGCTTTGCAATCTCCATGTTAGACCAAACTGACTAATCATAAAAATCAACAATTATCCCAACATCAAAAAGGTAAGGAATATCCTCAACAACAAATTCTAGTTCCTCCACATGTTTCACATTAGCCACCTTGACCTTGCTATGTCATCTTCTCTCTAGAATAAGTCTTCTAACTGGCTAGACAACTCTTTTTGAGATTGGTAGACTCCAACTCTACAAATATCTATTGAATTAATTCCTCACCCTATCCTTATCTCAATTAGTAGAACTACCTTCAAACCGAGTAGACACCTCCTTAGCTCAATCAGCCAAACTAGCTTCAAACTGAGAAGACATCTTAGAAAGCCTCCTCTCCACCACATCACAAAGATTCACAATCATCCCAAGGTCCAATCCTCTCAAATCCATCTCCCAATATCTTTGTGCAAACCCTTTACAATAAATTTCTCCCATACTTCTTCTAAACACCTCAAATTGTTTGCAAGTCAGATCACAACCTGCTACCCCACATGAATAATCAAGAACATGGATCTGTAATCCACATCATGCAAACTCTCTACAATTAACCAAGATTAACCTTCCATATTAACATCCATCTACAAGTCCTCTATAGTTGCAAATTAGAACTACAATCTACCACCTAACAACCTAGGACTCTAGAAAGAACAATCCACCACAAGATCAAGGTCTTCTAAGATCAACTTCTCTCAACCCAAGTCTTGGTGCAAACTACCTCAACTTTGGTGTTTGGCCTAAACACTCAAGAATAACTATTTTCTAATAAGGTCAACAAACTAGACCAAAATTTCACTCTTATATTACCTAATGTAGTGCAAGGTAGGAGAATCCCCAAAGGATATGTCCAAACCCCTAGCTACTAACTACACAATGGAAACAATACAACAAAGAAACAACGAGACAATATCTAATACTAAATCACAACACTTTATTCATGAAATAACTAATTACATTCAATATTCCTGACTATAAGGCCTTCCAGGTTAGGGCCAAATACAACACCAATTACAATAACAATTCTATAAGATCCCACAAGATCTAACTCACAACACTAATCTCAGCTAGTCTAGATTTATAACATAACAACAATCTAGTAGAAACCTCCAAAGATCTCAACTTGTACTCATAAGCCACCAAGAAACCTCCTTGTTTATAAACCATATCAACTAGCCCTTCTCAAAAACTCGCAACTCTACCACAATCCTACTATAAACTATCTCACATTCAGTGCTTTGTCCACAAACTTAGGAAAAATCACTCTTCAACTACTCTCTAAACTCACTCCTCTAAAATGAATGAATCACTCCCTGAATGAATGACTTGAGACTCCATAAAACCCCTTACTTGTACCCAACTAAGCCACAAGTCAGCCTAGCAATTACAAAATTAAATAAACCCCTTGCATTAAATTTATATTCAAGCCACAAGTCAGCTTGCAACAAATGTTAAATACAAAAATGTTAACCCTCATGTTAACTCACAGTTAACACTATGATAACTATAGAAAATACTTAGGAAAAGCCCCATGTTTACAACCATGATTAAATGCACATAGAAGAGATAACGAAGACCACACAAACTCTTAGATTGATCTATGTCACAATCACACACTGCATGCTTTAAATGTACCAAGAACTCCAGTCAACACCAACACACTATCGAGTGTTAACAAACTCCCAAGAATCACCAAGTAACCAAGTCATGCCAAGTATCCAACACATGCCAAGAACAAAAGTGAGTGTCAAGAAATAGTATTTTCTAATATCCTCAGTGACCAATCCTCCTTCAATGACTTACCATCTCAGCCATCACTAAGCCTAATAGTGATCGAGCACCACTCCTTCAACTAAGTACCAGTCCAAGCACCCTCCAAAGAAACTACTGAGCCCCTTCCCATGAACTCCAAAGATAAAATATATTACCTCTAGTCTACTCACCTTTACCAATTATTTTCCCATTAGTGTCATACATCTTTGCTATCTTGTTCTCAAACTCAACTTTGTAACCTAAACAAAAACTATTCAATTTTGACACACTCAACAAGTTATAGTTAAGTCCTTCTACATAGTAAACATTATCACACATGATATTTTCTAAGATTTCAATAGATCCTTTAGCTTTTATTAGATAGGGTGCATCATTACCAAACCTTAGACTATTTCCAACATAATAATTAAGGGTAATGAGCTTACTTTTTTCTCTGGTGATGTGATGTAAACACCCACTATCAATGATCCATTTGTCATTCTTGTTCACATAAGACACTAGTGTGATTTCCTCATCCCCATCAAAATCATCCTTCATTGCAACATTCACCACTTCATCTAATCATGGTCGTCAAAGCCACCTTTTGTTTCCTCTTCTACAATGTAGCAAGAATTTTTTCCTTTGTCTTTGTAACAGGTAATGTCTTAACAAACTCGTAGCATATTAAAGAGGAAGGTGTTAGGTTTTTTAAGAATCTTCTTGCACCAGCTGAATTTCCAACACCTTCCCCTTCACAAGTGGCAGATCTTCTTCAAGCCATTCTAAAATTGGTCTCTCCAAAAGATAATAATATGCTTATAAAATCGATCTCATTACAAGAACTTCAAAAGGTTGTCTTTTCATTCCCTCCAGATAAAGCTCCGGGTCCTGATGGATTCACAGTGCTATTTTTCCAATGCAGCTGGGATTTTATTGGTTTTGATCTTTTGGCTGCAGTGGAAGAGTATACGAAGTGCAAAACAATGCTTAAGTATTTTAATACCACCAACATTGTAATTATTCCTAAGTTGAAAGAGCCGAAATCATTTGCTAATTTTAGGCCTATCTCTCTTTGTAATCTTACATATAAGATTATAACAAAGGTAATATACTCCCATCTTCAGTATCTTCTTCCAAACCTAATTTCTTCAGAGCAGGGGGGTTTTGTTCCTAGTAGGGAAACTATGGAGGGACCAATGGTTGCTCATGAAGTTCTTCATTCTATAAGTACGAATCAGTCTCCTTCTTTCGTAATCAAGCTAGATATGATGAAGGCCTATGACAGAGTTTTCTGGTCATTTCTTTTTCAAGTCCTCTAGTAGATGGGTTTTTCAAATCAATGGTGTAAATGGATAAGAGCATGTATCTCTAGGGCTTGGTTTTTAGTCATTTTTAATGGGATAGCTTCTGGTTTCTTCTCTTCTACTCAAGGAATTAGGTAAGGAGATCCTCTTTCTAAAAGCTTTGTTTATCATCATGGCTGAAGCCTTTAGTAGAACCATTAGCCACTATCATCTTTTAGGAAAATGGAAGGGAGCAAACATTACTAGCACATCTATTTCCATTACACATTCTTTATTTGCAGACGATACTCTCCTGTTTGGTATATCACAAGTGTCAGAAGCTAGTCAAATAATGAAGATTTTGGAATTGTATTCAAATGTCTCAGGGAAGAAAATCAATTCAAATAAGTCAAAAATCTTTCTTTTCTACACCAATAAAGTGATATCAGACAGAATTGTTAAAATTTTGGGATTTTCAGAGGACTTTCTTCCATCAACATATATTGGAATTCCATTTTTCATGGGATCAAATAAGACAACCTAATGGAATTTGGTTATTCAAATAATTAAGTCTAGAGTGGTAGCTTGGAAAGCCAGATGGCTTTCTTTAGTAGGTAGAATTCTACTTATAAAATCAGTACTTTCAACAATCGCAAATTACTATATTCTAGTCATTAAAGTGCCAACATCAATCTTATTACAAATCCAAAACTTGATTAGAGGCTTCCTTTGGGCAAGAAATATGAATGGGGATAAAAATATTCTACTTGTATCACTTCATGACATGGCTCATATTCCAGCCATTGGTGGAGTAGGTATTCATGATTTGACTAAGAGAAATGCAGCTTTTGGTGGAAAACTCATTTGGCATATGTACACTAAACCTCAATCAACATGGTGTTAGATAATGCAACAAAAGTATTTAGATAATAATGACCCCACAAGAATTTTTTCAATTCTTAATCCCCCTAAAGGCTTTGTGATTTGGGATTTTATGATCTCTTCCAGAGATATTGTTCTTAAATATATTTCTTTGGATTTGAATAAGGGAGATAGAGTCAACTTTTGGAGGGACTCATGGAATGGATTTCCACCTCTTCATACTTTGCAGGTTTCTCAGAACATAATGATCATTTTAGAATTAGTTTGGGGTAATAGAGTCATTGATTTTATAGATAAAATTTGTCCCTATTCTAGGAAAGTCACTTGGAAAAATCTAGATCACCTACCTTTGTCTATTAAAGAGAAACAAATGTTTAGGGACTATTTAGACAAGAGACTTGTTTACATTTCAGATGGGGAAGATAGATTGTTTTGGGCTCAAGCTAAAGATGGTTGCTATTTAGTCAAAGAGGAGTATAAGTTGTTACAGAGAATGGCTATACAAAAGAATCCATCTAGAGCTTATAAATTTTGTTGGAACCATGTTGTTCTTCCAAAATTTGGATGTTTTGCATGGCTTGCACTTAAACATAGAATTCTTACAAGTGACAAATTGACTAAGTTCAATATTGCTCCTCCATTTAAATGTGTCTAGTGTAATGAAGAATATGAATCAGTGGATCACTTGTTCGTCACTTGCTCATTCGCATATGATTGTTGGCTTTTTGTTCTCAAAAAACTTCATTATTATAATCCTCTTCAATATAACCTTTGGGAGATTTTTCAATCTTGGCCACTTCTTTTTTTGAAAGCTTTATTTGTAGGAATTTGGATATGTACTCCAGCTTTTGTTATTTGGTCTATTTGGTGGGAGAGGAACAAGAGGATATTTAGAAATGAGTTTGTAGAGAAAGAAATAGTATTACAAGGCATTGAAAAGTCTATATCAGAAGTCACTAATGCAGGGCTTTTTAGATGACAAATCAACCCTACAATCTCAATTTGGGATAGTTTCATCATTCGAGAGTGGAAATCTCTTCTTATTCCATGGGGGAGTGGAATTAGCAACAATCAACATTACAAGATAGATAGAGGAGTTGTGCAATGGCTACCTCCTAAGTCGGGTATAGTGAAACTTAATTTTGATGGCATTTCAAGGGGAAATCCAGGTAAATTAGGTCTCGAGGCATGTGTCAGAGATAGTAAAGGTATAGTTCTAGTAATTTCATCCTCCCCATTGCCATATGGGACTAATAATTCAGCAAACACACAAGCTCTCTTGGCAGGCCTTGTACTGCTTAAAACAGGTAATTTTCACAGAGTCCATATTGAAGGTGATTCTCAAATGGTTATCAATAGTTGCATTAAATGACAATCCTATTCATGGCATTTGCAATATATCTTCAAGCAAATTTGGTACTTGATTGATCAATTTTCAGAAGTTACCATATTGCATACCCTACGAGAAGGAAATAAAGTGGCCAATTTCATATCTAACCTTAGGTGTGATGGTTTTGTTGTTAACACCCATCAACCCAACTCATTTATTGAACAATTCGAACAATTACATTCATTGATTGCATCTGAAAATTGTTTATCATGCTCATAAAATTTAGATGTAAAGCTTGACTCAGGACAAAGTTCTCAATGGTATAGTTTTATGAGCCTCAATTTTGTCAATATAATATCTATTGTAAATATCGACAAATATCTTTATGTAGATTTGTATATAAGCAATGATTCCAAGTTTTCTTTCTAGTTCTTTCCTGGTTGAGCTCTTTGAACCAATTTTATTAATAAATATATTCAGTGGCTAGCCCACTTTTGCCAAAAGAAAGAAGAAAAAAAGATGTAAATCTCCATGTGAAGGCTAAAAATGTATTGTAACTGGTTGCTGAATAATACATTAGCTTGATGGTTTTGGAGGGTGGGGTTTTTTACCTAGAAAGGTTTTCCCCATGTATATTAGTGTTCTCTATTATGTCTCATTCTTCTAGTTTCATGATTGTAGAATAATAATCTATATATCATAATGCTACTAAAATGTATTTAGATTGGTAAATTGCAATCACTTTCCTTTAAGGTTTTAATTGTGGGAAATCAACTATGTATGTTTATGCTTTTATGGCATAGTAGTATGCACTTGTATTTTCTTATTAGAAGTTTTTCAAGGAGCTATTGGATACATGATGTGCATACTAATCTCAGATGACTTTTTGGGGGGCTCTCAATTTCCCTTCAATTGGTATTAGAGCCCAGTTTTGTGAATTGCATGTTGCTTAACATGTGAGGATTCATAGAGTTTCTAGTTTTGGGTAATTATTCTATTAAGGTTTCTTAGCTTGTAGAGCTTGAAGAAGTCTATTTTGAATAAATTGAATAATAATTAATCCTTTGATGAGTGGAAGTATTGTAGTTGATTTTTTTCTTTTAGGAGATAGCAAACATTTCTTGAAGGATGGTGAAGATAGAGAAAATAGTGTTGATCATGTTGAAATGACATTGATTTGGAGGTCTTGGTTGATAGCAAAATAACTCTTGATGCATGGGTATTTGAAGATGTCTCTTTTGTTACCTAGAATGCATAAAGGTTATGGAGTTGATCATTGGATGATCTAGAAGTTTCTAGATAGCCTATCTCTCTTAGATGCATGTACTAGTAGTGGTTGTGGAATTGGTCTACAAGTGGGCCTGGAGTTCTAGTACTATGCTTTTCCGTTTGGATTCCTATACATGCATGGCTTGGATTCTTGTTAGTTGGATCTAAGGGGCTTATAGATTTTCATTTAAAATATATGATGATATTCATCTATGAAAATGCATTATTCTAGGTTCAATTGTTTGGTATTTTTAAAAACTTTTGAATCTTTCAGATGAGAAGTGTGTGTATATGTGCATGGTGTTCTTAGACACAATGTTTTTGCAAGTTTTTCATGCTGAAATAAAAACTTGTGGTTTTTTGTGGATCTACTAAAGAGTTATTTTCTTAACTCTTGTTCCTTTAGAGTGGTACCAGATGTGATAGTTGTAGTTCTACACATATGCATTCTTTGTGCATGGTGAAAGGAGGTATTTTTCTTTCTTTGCATGGAGATTTTGGTATATGATTAGTCACTCAACTGTTCTATGGTGTGGATTCTTGGACTGTGGTGCTTGGTGTGGAAATTATTGGCAAATGATATTTGTGTTTGATCTAGTGTTTGATTCATGCTGTCTACATGATTATTCTATTTTGATCTCATTTGTACATGTCACTAATGTGATAGTGGGTTTACATGTTCCATTATTGGTTCTACAAGTTATGTAGTCAGATGGGTA
Source organism: Cupressus sempervirens (assembly GCA_028749045.1). Taxonomy (NCBI): domain Eukaryota; kingdom Viridiplantae; phylum Streptophyta; class Pinopsida; order Cupressales; family Cupressaceae; genus Cupressus; species Cupressus sempervirens. The sequence goes on along the minus strand of CM053783.1, from coordinate 667,455,565 downwards.
GGCTACTCATTTAATTAGAGTAGGATAACTTGGATGCGAATTACCAATATCCACTAGATTTGGTTCAGTGTTGGTCTAGACCTGTTAGCTGGCCTTGTTTGTGGTCACTTGTACATTTTTGTGGTTGCTTTGCGATGAGAGGATGGATGATATTTGTGTACTTGGATAGTTAGTTATGGAGTCCTAAAGCATGGTGAATTTCCTTAGTGTGGAGATTTTGGTTTCACTCATTGTGATGTGTCGGTCTAGATGATTTTGAAATTTGGAGGATGGTACATCATATGCTTAGATAGCTCAACATCATGTTTTAGTGGGAGCTTCGGTTGTGGTTGTATTTTTCTATCATATGGTGATGGGTGATGTTATTTTGTGTTTTAAATGTTGGAAGATGCCTTAGATCATGTTGCTGCAGAAGGGTCTAAATCAAATTTGGTGGTTCACTAGTTGAAGATGGTATCTTTGTGTGATTAGAGATGTTGACATCTTTAAGATTCAAGGGGTCCTTGGTAGAGATATTTTTTATACTTTTATTTGATATGTTATCATGATGGCTTTTATGTCATGGTTTTCTCTTTATTACCAATTTAGAGTTGTGACATGATACAATTATTTTATATGATCACATGAAGCATGATATCTCTTTGGAGGAGATGGTTTAGATCATGATGTCATGTTTATGTTCTTGATTCCATGGTTGGAGCTTTGATATTGATCATGGTTTAGTTTATTGGTATTGAGTACTTTGATCATTTTCTTAATACTTCATGATAGTGCTATGTTGCAATGGAGTTTTGCATGTACTGATTGATTACAAGTGCTTGTGGATACCTGGAGAATTAGGTGAGGCTAAAGTTCTCTTGAGATAAGAGACATGTTTTTGAGATGTATACTCTTGATGAGATTTCAACAAAAAGTCTTAGAAGCCTACACCTATGTTGGACATGAGTTTAATAGAGACCTATGAGGAGTTTGTTCTTGGATAACTTACAAGGTGACTTGTATATCTTGGAGGAGCATTCTCATTCCCCACTCTTGGTCTACTTGGTAGTTTATCACTTGAGAGTTATTTCCAAATCTTACTTTTAGTTTCTTTATGTTTTCTTTCATATTCATGGATCTTGAGCTATAGTTAGATGGTTTTGGAGGATTCATTGTGAGAGATTGATAACATGATTATCTCCTTGAGGTGTATTTTCATTTATGATGACAATCAGAGATGGTAGTGGGCTGATTTCCTAAAATGGTAAATGGAGTTTTTTGATCTTCTTTGAGAGGCTTACATATTTGTAGATTCATGATATCATATTATGTTTGATCTCTTGAGGTTGAACAACTTTGGATGTTGTTGTGGCTTTTCTCTTGGGGTTGTGAAGAATATCATACTTGGCACAATTTACATTTAGAAGTGTTTGTACAAGGACATGATACATGCTTATGATTTGCAGTTTCTTTCTTTGGTCTTGGTTATCTTCTTAGATGTTTTGGTTCACATAAAATTATTTTCAAGATCTGTTGGACCTATGGTGGTCACTCTTTTGTGGTCAGTTGTTATCACTTGTACTTCATTGTTTATTGTGATGACAAGATGGTTCATTTATCTCTTTTCTTTTCTAGATGTGGAGAACATGAGAGAGTTATGGACACTAGATGAGAGAAATGTTTCTTGTAGTATTTTTTTGCTATAGGATTTGCATGTCTTTGGGGATGGTCCTTGGTGCTACATGGTTGCACTTTCTTTGCATTTCTATCATTAGATTCAATATGCTTTTGATTTTTTAGATTCGACATTACTCATACTATGTGGTTTCTTGTATGTGTTTGGTCTTCATTGACTAGTTTGCACATAGAGCTTGAGGTTATAGTTTATGGGTTGGTTATGTTGTTGGCATGAGATTTCTGGTGTTGGATACCTTTGAGGTATGGGTGATTGGATGGGTTAGCATTTACTGTGGATTCTATTTTCAATCTCATGGGTTTATCAGTTGGATTGGACCAATTAGTTTGGTTGTTTTCATGGCTAATGTTTTATCTTGTTTTTTGAAGGATGATTTCATAGTTTTGTTGGGCTAAGAAGTTGATTTTTTTTATTCTTCTATGTAGCTCATGAGTGTAGTGGAGTGGTGGTAGTGTTGTGTAGTCTTTGTTATCACTAGTACCTTATGCTAGTGTAGTTGGTAGTCTTATGTACACTATGGTACCAGACATTGCCCAAGAAGTGGGAGTTCTGAGCTTGTTTATGGCTAATCCTGGATAGGTACATTGGGATGTAGTTAAGAAAGTATTTAGATATTTGAGGGGTACATCAGATTACTCCATTTGTTATCATGGTAACTTTTCTAGAGCTCTACATTCAATTTGTATTCGTGGGTTTATGGATTTAGATTGGGCAAGTGATATTGATAGCAGGAGATCCACCAGTGCTTATTTGTTCACTATGTTTGGTGGTGCCATCAGTTGGATGAGTAAGCAACAACCTGTGGTTTCTTTTTCCACAACAAAATTTGAGTACATGGCTGCTACTCATGCTTGTAAGGAAGCCATTTGGCTTAGAAGATTGTGTTTTAATATTGGTGTTGATGCAAGACAAATTAGTATTTGTTGCAATAGTCAGAGTGATATTTACCTTGTGAAGAATCCAACTTTCCATGGCTGAATGAAGCACATTGTTGTGCAATTTCACTTTGTGAGAGATATGATGGAAGATAGAAAGGTAAATTTGGAGAAGGTATATACTATTACAAATTTTGTACATGCGTTAATGAAACCAATGGGCATAGAGAAGTTTAGATGGTGTTCAGAATCTATGGGCCTTTTGGCCTATAGTAGTTAGTTCTTGTTATGTTCCTATTGCTCTTACAAGGTGTTTGACAAGTGGGAGAATGTTAGGAATAAGGTGTCTCAACCTTGGATAATTCCTATTCATATATTTTTTTTGTAAATGTATTTTTGCAAATAATGTATTTAAGTGTGAGTGTACATGTCTAGTTGGCATGTTGATGTGTCACTCCACTTGTATGTGTCAGCATCTTGAATTATGATAGATTCCTATGATAGATTCCTGTGATGCATAAGATCTATCATTGGAATATTTAATTGTGTGTAAGGAAATCATAACCAAAATGGTTATAATGGATTCCTATGATGCATAAGAGCTATCTTTGGAAGATGCCCTAAATGCATTAAATAAGCACTTTGAGGGCTATAGATAGTGTGTAAGAGAGAGATGAGAAGTTATTTGCACATGGTTATGCTACTGGATTTTCTCTAGAATGGAGCAAGTTGTAAATCTCCATGTGAAAGCTGAAAATGTATTGTAACTTATTGTTGAATAATACATTAGCTTGATGATTTTGGAGGGTGGGTTTTTTCACCTAGAAAGGTTTTCCCCACATATATTTGTGTTCTCTATTTTGTTTCATTCTTCTAGTTTCATGATTGTAGAATAATAATCTGTATGTTGTAATGCTGCTGAAATTTATTTAGATCGGTAAATTGCAACCACTTTCCTTTAAGGATTTAATTGTGGGAAATCAACTATGTTTGTTTCCACTTTTATGGCATAGTAGTATGCACTTGTATTTTCTTATTAGAATTTGTTCAACTATTGGATACAACATGTGCATACGGATCTCGAATGACTTTTTGGGGTGCTCCCAATTTTCCTTCATTAAAGGTTACAATACACGTGCTATTAAATGTAACCTAGTTAAAGGATTTAATTACCTTGTTAGGAGTGAGCCTTTTTAGATGACTCTAGACCATTCCATTAGAATATCACCCACTTGAATGATTTACAAATGACTATTAGGTCAACCTTAATCCAAATGTTTTACCCTAGATTGATACAATGATTAGAAAGTAACAGTAAGGCTTGATTTGATAACAAATTATAGCTCACTTGTAGATTATAGATATCTATGTTACTCATCCATTCTGCATGGCATTCACACACTTCAATTTTGATAACTTGTTCACCCTTCAAGAATTCATACTCTTAAGCCTTCTTTCTTTGCATGCCAATTGCAGTCACTTATGTTTGGCCACTGAATGAAGCAATACCCTAGACTCCTTGTCTTCCTTAGGTTCTCACACATGACAACCTTTTCTTCTAACTAGCTATCTCTATAAAATAATTTAGATCTTTTCCCACTTAACCACAATCATCAATTTTAGGGTTAGGTAGGATTAGGCAGGATATAATAAATCCACACACTTTTCAATTTGGTTCCTCTAGAAACTTCTACAATCTTCCTTGAATTCTCTTCAAAATAGTTTACCTTGAATTTTGTGCCACTAGCTCATCATAGTTATCTTCAAAATGCTTCACATAATTAAAGAAAACAAAATAGTTAACTTAGATTTGTCAAATTTTCTATTTAACACATTTACTAGCACTCAGTGTCAATATGTTGTCCCTTAGCAACTATACTATTTTGTTTCTCAACCAAAAATGTTTACTTAGCCAATACTAAAGTTTATTAATTCTCAACACAAACTAAACTTTACTCAACATATACTAGCAATTACTTGGTTTGCACTATATTTCATCTTTACTTCGTACCTCATATTTTTCACTTGACTTCTATTCATTTCTACTTGGCTTGCACTGACTACTTAGCAAGGCTTGGCAGACACTTTTCATACTTGATCTTCTTCTAGTCTTAGCTTGAGTAATCTTTCATTTCAAACTTTAAGTAGATAAACAATACACTATAGCATCAATTTCATACTTTCTCTTAGTGCTTCTTTTACGTACTGAATAATTCAACCTTTCTCTAGATGCTATTGTTATCTCTTCCTTTCAAATCATCTTCATCAATCAAGTAAATGATAGCTTTCAGACTAAAAAGAAATTGTCTCACTAGCAAGTACTAGGTTTGAAATCATTAATAAAATAATGATTTTTCCATTACAAGTACTTCACTTAAAAACAATCTTATATCAACACTTTCTTATAGCACGGGATAGTGAGTCACATATACACACATTTTTTGGGGACTCATTTGTTAAAAGATTAATATCTTCAAGATTCTCTAGTTTTTTGGTCTTTGACCTCTAGGAGAACTCTTTCTTAATTGGACCAAATACACTTTCCATTACTACTAGCCCTTTAGGTACTTTGCTTTTTTTTCATTTGTAATTTACTTTACAAAAAAAGGTGTCCTTTCCCTCTATGTTCTCGATCAAGGCACTATAGTCCAACTCCTAACCATGGTATTTGTCTTCATTTAAAAGAAAATTTAGAATATCTTTTTCATCATCAAATAAATGAAAATTCTCTATATAATTAGTAATTGAAAGTTTGTTCTACACTTCAATCTTTTAAACCCCAGAAAAAGACATATTATCAGGCTTGATGGCCACATTCGCTAGCAAATCAGCCATTTTATTATTAGTCCTATCCATCCAAGTGATTCCAAAAGAATAAAATGCTTCAATTTAATCCCATACAATATTTATGTATTGTTTGATTCTTTTATTCATGGATGCATATATCTGTTAATTCTAAGATACCACCAACTTAGAGTCACCAATAACATGTAACTTTTTTATCCTATGACTTGCAGCTAGTTTTAACCCAAGTAAAAGTGCTTCATATTCGGCTATATTATTTTTACAAGTAGATTTTAAAGTAAAGGAGTATTTGAATGTGTTCCTCTATAGTGATATAAAAACTACTCCAGCCCCTAACCCTTCTTTGGAACTAACACCATCAAAATACATTTTCTAGGCATTCCATGAATCTATGCATCTTGTTGCTTCTTGTGAATTTATAGGATATTGATTTCATCCCTGAAAGAATTTACTTTTGTATCTAAGGAACATGTAGAATTAGTATCAATGTTATCTTCAATCATATAAATAACCCTTGGCTCCCTATTGACCTTGATAGCTTTTTCTCTATGTGAAATATAGGAAAAGACAAGTCAAATTATAGGCTCCCTCCCAGTGCAACACTCCACTTTCTTGAGAGTAATAGTCCATATTGAGGATGAATTTCAACTACTAGGACACTCATGGATAAGTTAACATCAGGATAAGAGGCTAACTTGTATGGTAATGCATTAGTGGTACCTATAACATGGACTTCCCATACATCTATGACTCTACATCTACCATGTTTAATATCTACTTTTAGGCCAAGGTCTTCCATAATATTAAAATGTGCAACAATATTAGAAGCTCCCAAATCAATCATGCAATTCTTCAAGTTTTTCCATTCATAATCAAGCTAAGGAAAAAATGGTCAATATTCTCTATGTATGTTGTAGATGAAATATCCAAATACATTTGATGTATTTGGGGCATGACTCCTTTATCCTCCTTTTCTTTGACTACAACTTCTACTTCTTTCCATAATGATGACTCTCCTTTGATAACAATACTATTTTTTATTCCTCCTAACCAAGAAAGGGCTTTAGTTTTATATTCATCTATCCTAAACATTTCAAACAAGGGAACTTTGAGAGTAGTCTATGAAAACATAGAAATCATGTCAATAGGGTCATAAAGAAGAAGTTTTCATAAACTACCTCTAGTTTCTTGTACTCGAGCAACATGATCATCAACTTGTCTGACAGATTCAAGATTTAACTTTCTTTCTTTTGTATTTATCTTGACTACTTCTACACCCTGAGCTTGAACCTTCTTCCTAGGTTCCCACTTCTTAGCTTTACTACCTTTAATATAAACAACCATTTTATCTTCTTTTGTATTTCCATTATTCATCTTGTGGGTTACATCATTAATGAAAATACCTAATTCCTTCCCAATAGTATTATTTACTATTCTATTCCTTAGATTATAAGTGTTGTGAACTTGAGAAACCATCTCAATGGTTATTCTATCCATTTCTTCCTTCAAGGGTTTTCTCAGATTAATATGTTCAACACCTACAATCATGTTGCATGTCTTGTCATCAACTTGATCGTCATCATCTAAAAGATTTTGTTGATGGTATAAATGGTATATGTTTCACTAATCACTCACATCCACTTCAAATTCTTCATTATCAAATTCTTCAAAATTATCACATGAATTAATTATGTTGTAGGTCACATCATCATGGCTCTTTTCTTCCTCCCCTTCTTCAAGTTGTGTCTGTTGATTTGTATAAAATGATCGAGCAAATATACAATAGCTAGTGGAATGATGATATTGACAAATAATACACTAAGACATTTCTTTCATCATATTCATAGAAGTTCTTTGTAATGGGTCTAGTGTATTCTTATCATTAGTGCCTTGTACATGATTATTAATAGGCTTTCCATCCTTCCATTGTGTATTGTATGGGTAATTCTACAATCTAGTTTGTTTGTTATAGTTATTATTGAACAGTTACTTTTCACTAGTACTAGGCTTATTTGCATGGTTTACTAGAGGATTCAAATTCTTAATAAAATTTAAGACCTGATCCATTTTATCTTCCTCAAGATTTTTTGTTGTGGTGGGCTTGTCACATTCTTTCTTATTTCCCCTAGGATTAAACACCTTGGGATCATCTCTCCTTCCAAGCTGTCCTATTGCTCTTCTATTATTTTCAATGTTGACAACTATTTTAAAAGAACCCCTTAGTGTCTTAATATCTTTTTCTCTTAGAATATAAGACATTTTACTATCAAAAGCATTGAAGTAAGTAGTGAGGTACACATTCTCACCTAATCTCATGACTTGGAATAGCTTATACATTCCCTTTTGGAACTTGATATTAAAACCAAAAGTAGATTCATTTTAATTTTACTTTATATTGTTAAACTCATTGAGCATCAATCTTGCATTAGTATTATCCACATACTAATCCTTGAAAAACTTTACTAGGTCATCCCACAAACCAATGCTATCATTAGGAAGTCTCCTACATGAGTCTCTAGCATCTTCTATGAGTAAATGTACAAATAACTTCATGAAAACATCTTCATGTTCCACATAATAATCATTCAACATATCAGAATTTTTTTTGAGATGTTCCTCACTAGTAATGACATTGTTTCCTGAGAACTTTGTGACTTTATCTCTTAAGTCATTGGAGATAGGATGAAAAAAACTAGTGATACCTACAAAGGACATTTGTTTGTATCTTTCCATTTAGATGGGGCTTTTCTTAAATCCTAATCCATTTACATATCTTTCCGATTAGATGGGCATTTTCCATATTAGTGGGCCTTGGGTTTGTATGGAAGTTTTTCCTCATTAGGTTGCAACTAAGTGACCAATAATAGTGGAAGAGAAAGTTTGTATGATTGGGAAAATGCTCAACTATTTATCACAGGTCCACAAGTTGGGATAAAAGATATAGCCTCTAAAGTCTAGTTTTGCCAAGTTGTTAAGCTAGAAGTGAATTTAAGGAAATTAAATTTTCTCCTTTTCTATGCTACCTTGTCCTCATTTTCAACTTTCTATAGTTCTTTTGCAAGATCTACCTACTCATTTTTCTCTCTTACCAACTCTAATTCAATTTTTTACATAACAAGGTTCTTAGGGACAACTTAAGGCTTATTGATTTGTACACCTACAACAATCTAATTTCCTTTATTAGTATTCTTTGTGGTAAGATCTTTTACATTTTCCTCAATAGGTTTATAGGGTTGGACTTGAGAAATGATAGGTCCCTCTTTCTCTCTTAGAAGAAATTCTTGATCTTAAATTTTAGACCTTATTTATCCCATATCTCCAAACATGTCTAAGTACAAAGTAGAATATTTATCTTCTAACTTCCTATTCTTCTTTTTAAGTGCTTCCATCTTTCTGAGAAATATTTCCCTCTTTATGAGAGGATCCATGGAGATCACTTCTTTTTCTTTCTCCAAACATATACATTTCACATCTTGCTCTACAAAATTTCCTCCTAAGTGTTTCAATCTCAAACAATAACTGAGTGAGAATCACTGCTTGGCCAAACAATGGTATCGAAAACCCAAAGAAATGGACTTCTTAATTTAGGATTTAACACTTCAAATGATTCCTAATGCACTATTTAGCCTCATTTAATTATCAACCTTGGATGTAAACTTGGAATGGCATCTGCAAAGAATATGCTTCAAACCTCCTCTTCTAAGCCTATTTAAGGAATTCAAATGCTTATGCTTCAAGAAAACTAAACTAAAACTAGTAAGCAAGTGTATTCTAATAAAAGTGAGAGAATTATAGTTAGAAACTACTCCAACTAACTATGTTGCAGGAATAGGCTACTAATTTTGGTATGAATAGTTGCAGGAACAACAGAGTTCTAAAACATATAAATGAATAGGAAATGAACTCTACACTAACAAGTCAATTCACTCATCAAGTGGGCCCCCTTGAATGAGTGAATGGAAAGTGTACAATCAAAATGAAAGTTGCAAACTTGAACTGAAAATTCTATTCATCCATAAAAATGATTACACTTGATTGAAACAGTATGTAAGAGTTCTTTATTAAAAAAAAATTTGTTCAACTAACTCAAAAAGAGTAACAACAGATGATTATTTAAATGGCAACTACCACTAACTCATAAACCTATGATCACTTCATAATAAGGATTGGTCACAACTCATAAGGTTTCATAAAAAAAATAGTATGGACAAGGAACAATCCTAAAATATAGTGCACACTAAATCTGTGCAATGCATGCAATAGAAAGCATTGACTTGCTTGTGAAGATTGTGTAATCACGGTTGTCTTTGATGACTCTTGCACTAGTATGCTGGTCCTTTAATATCTATGTTGAATGCCTGCAAGATAATTAATGCACACACATCCAACCATATACATATATATCCACATCATCAATATTAGGAAAAGGTGTTAGTCTTAATTATCACTCTTGCAAACCTACGACTATAGGAGGTAACAACCCAAAACATAGCCTAGGAGAGAAAAAATCTATTAACATGTATAACTATTATAGTCACCATTCTTTTTCAAGAAATTAAGAAGATATTATGTCTTTAGAGGTATCCACATTCCATCTTATGTTCACACAAATATATATAATCATATACATAGAAACCATAAGTTCATATGCTTAAAACCATAAATGTATATCTATGTGCAATCAAATGTCTTGGAAAGAGGAAAAAGCTGGTGAGAAATATGGCTAATTTAGGGGCCCATCATTCCCCTCAATTGAACTATTTTTGGACCCCAACAATCATAAAGTTCTGAACCTTGGCATGAACCATGAAATCACTAGTTGTTCTCTGCCCCGGCTCATCATGAATATAATCAAGGTATCCATGAGTCTCTTTGAGTCTTTCCCAATGGGGGATTTTAGAAGCCATGTCATAATTTTTTGGACTATCATTCATGGCTAGAAATGGATGAAGGAAGAGTGGAGGCTAAAACTTTAATGGAATCCAATGGTTAAGGAGTGTCCTACCCAACATAGTATACCATGGAAGTCTCCTTGTGGTAAGGGTTAGATTTTGAGGTGAGTGAGGTTCCATTTGCTTTATATTTGATGACATCCTTATCCACCTCTTTATGGAAGCATTAGTTTCTACAAAAACATCCTGAGAGGAATTTTTTTCCTAGTCTACAAAGGCTTATTCTCTCACTAGATAGATCTTATTGGCTCCACTAGTGTTTGTTGTGACATAGATCCAGTCAAAATATGTTCTTCTGGAATGTTGTACCTCAGGTCTCATCATTAAAGGAACTCATATTTCTTTGTCCCTGTATGGCACAACCTAGTGTTCACAACTTATCTCATTCTACATCCATGACATAACTACTCTGTGTTGTACATCTCCTACATAGAGGAGTGAATTCCACTCTGTGTCATCAAGAACTACCAAGTTATGCAAGTACAACTCACACAACAAATTCTTTAGAGCATTGGGGTAGACTAAAAGACATAGTAAAATTCATGAGGAGTTGATATGGATGGATTGAGTCCTTCTGCAATCCTTGTTAATTTGAAATTAACAAGTTTCTCTTGAAGGAATATTGCATACACTGGTGAGGTTGATGTGCATTTCATTAGCTATGGAATCGAGCCAGTAATCTAATCAATTCTTTGCTCCAATACCTCAATCTCATTTTATTTCTACTCCAACTAAGAATTTTTCTCATTAATGACTCATTTCAATTTTTCTTTTTCTAAATTCCATTATGTCTTTTCCCATAATAATTTTTGGTAAAAACTTATTCCTACTGCAAGAGGTGTAGACAAATTTGGTGGGGGTAAAGGTTCCTAATTGAGTATATCCACCCATCTAGAGGGAAAGTGAGGAATTTGAACTATTTCTTAAGGTGCAAAGGACTTACCCTTCCACGCAACAATTGCCTTGATCAAATTGGTTTCTTCAGTAATATCAGTTGCCACCTTAGCCAACATTTCTAACTTTTCCTAACTACCCTATTGGGGTACTTCTTCAATGATTTTAGTTCCAAACTTAAGAACTTCCTCTAAGTTCATACTAACATCTAGCTGGGTGGAATTATCTACATATTCCTCTATGTCTTCAAAGTCCTTAGAGTCTTCATCACTATCTATCAGTATGTAGTTAACCCAGGGCTAACCTCTATTTCTAGACTCTACTCTCTCATTATTGTGTCACTAGTTGTAGGTTGATTATTCAATTCCTCAAAAGAGGAATTGTTCAAAGGTTTATTTTCTATAGATTCAAAAGAATCAATGTTAAAAATAGGAATAGATGCTTTAGCATCTTTCTCAAAAGGTCTTTTACTTCTCCTCATAGGGGGTGTGGATGACCTTGAAGGACTCTTCTATTTCATTTTCTTCTTAATGACCACCTCCTCTGCCACTGCTTAAGGCGGTTTTTCAACATTCTCTTCCCTAGGGTTCTCAAAATTCTCTTTGGAAGGAAATTTAGGATTCTGTTCCCTAGGGGAATGTACGATTTCTTCCATATTATCACCATTGTCACCAGGTTGAGGTTTTAATGTTTCTTCTTTTGTTTTTGTTATTTTATCCTTCCTCTTCCTAGAAGTAGACCTTTTCCTTATGGACAGTGAAGATTCTAGAATATAAGGAGCTTTTGCACTTTTCTTTTTCTTTCTCTAAGAAGTAGAGGCTCTATAATTGAAAACTCTTTTTCTAGGTGACCTAGAGATGGAAGGAGAGGCATCTTGATCATTTTCAACTCTTTGAATAGTTTTACAAACCTCAAAAGATTTTTTTTGTTTCCTACCAATACCATGACCTCTAGGGCTAACTATTATAGGTTAATCTCAATCATCTCCAAAAATTCTTCCCATGTCCCAACATTTTGTCTATTAAATTCCCTTTCCACAATTAATTTTATTAATGGTGTGAAACAGAATGGTTGCTTCCTGACTGGACTAACAAAGATTGTTTTTTTGACAATGTTAAATAAGAAGCTGGGAAGATTTACAAGTTTGTTATGATGGTGGAGATGACTAACAATTTTGAAGTGCAAAGCATGCAGGTAATTGTAGCACCCCTCACAGGTGAAGTATTGAATAACAAATGTGGTTAGCTTAATGAACTCTAGGGGCAAGGATAATCACTAGGTTCCTTGATTCTTGTTAATATCCAACTAAGGATCACCATGCAAAGTGAACTATGCTCTCGTTGATCATAGGTCAAAATTTGTCACCCATTATTCACCTTCCTAAGGAAAACCTATCACCTCAGCAATTGTATCTTTTGTGAACTCAATTTTAAAACCTTTAACTTCTACAACTCCATCTTTCAAGGTGGACATAAATTGCATAGTAACTTGTTAAACCCCTTAAGGCTTAAATAATAATCTAACCACCCTCTCCTTCTAAACATTTCATAGGTGGGTGCATCATTTAACAAAACTGTGTTCTCCACTAGTTCATGGCTTTGGAGGTCACTTTCCATTGCTTCTCTTAGGAAAATTTCTAACTTGTAGAATTCAATTGTCAAAAAATTCAACAATGGAAAGTCATAGACCTCAATGCACTATTAAAAAAATGCTAAAGAAGAAAGATGGCATACAATTGTAACTTGATTCATAAAATTAAAGATTTGTTTGCAAAAAATCTAATGATACAAATTTTACATAACATCTCATAAAAGCTCACGCATACCAAGGCTGCCACCCTAAACATGTCATAGCACATCATTAAAAATCAAGATCATCTTTTAATATCTTTAATTCATTTTGATTGTGATGAGGTAATCACAAAAGGATAGATCATCATGTCATGTCACAAACATATCTCAAAACATGAACTTAAATTTTACATGCCAATTTTAAATTTCAAAAATAGAATAGTTCCCCCTCCCCCCCCCAACTAAGTAATGGCATGGGTCCCACCAAGCCATGTTAAACAAGAGTGAAAAATTAAAATGAAAAAAAATCTTAAAAATTAATGAATAAAAGTAATATATGTGTAAAAGTATATGTGGCACTAACCTAGGGGTGTTACAGGAAGAGTTGTTCAAGAAAACTACACCTATATATGTGAAGTGATGGAAAGGGGTGGATGGGTGGAAAAGAGAGAAGGTGAGATGAAAAATTATTAAAATAAAGTATTCCATGAACTATGAAATATTTTATTATGGCCATCTTGAATGGGATCAAGAATCGGTAGAATTGTGGGTGGAAGACCCAGATTCTTTGGCCACAAGAATTGCTGCTGCAACTATGCTTTGGAACTACTTCAGGAACTCATCATGACTTATAGGTTTGTGGTAAAGTTTTAGACGATGCCCATTGATGATCAACTTGAACTAAATAGGATCTATTGTTGAAAGTTATACAACTCCATTGTCAAATATTGATATAATCTCATAAGGCCCAAGCCATTTGGTATGAAATTTTCCTAGTGTATGTTGGTATCATGAATCATATAGCAGTGCCCAATATTTGATATAAAATTTCCTATCATGGATGAACTTATCGTGCCACTTTTTTTTTTTGTTGTTGTGTCAACTCTGTATTGTGTAGAGTAGACTTCTTGTATTCATCCAATCCATTTAATTGCAATAACTTGTCTTGCTATGCTTGGGTGATATCCATATCCAAATCTAAAGTAGTGTAAAGTGTTTTATGCTGGAACTCAATTGGCATAGAGCAAAATTTTCCATATAACAACTCAAAAGGAGTAAACCCTATGCTGCTTTTCCATGTGGTACAGTAAGCCCATATGGCTTCAAGAAGGCAAGTAGCCTAATCCATGACATGTACAACTACTATTTTGGTGAGAATAGATTCTTTCTCCTGATTTGTGATTTTAGCCTAGCCATTAGCCTGAGGGTGATAGGGCGAAGACTTTCCATGATCCACCATGTACTCCTACATCAACTCAATAATGAGGTTAGATGTGAATTGTGCCCCTTGATCTATGACAATCTCCCTTAGTATTCCAAATCTGGTGAATGTGCATTCATAAAGAAACTTAGCAACTTTTTGATCTCTGGCATGTCTCATAGCTTTGGCTTCAACCCATATTTTTTGCATAATATGTACATACAAAGATGCAAGACTTTCCATGAGAAGAGGGCTCAATAGGTCCAACAAAGTCAATACCCCACTTTTCAAAGGGTGTGACAACTATCTACAATTGCAAAGGTATTTCATCAATCTTTATGGGACATCCTATATGTTGACACCTATCATAGTGTCGAGTATGCTTTATTGCATCCTTATGCAATGTAGGCCATTAGTACCCAACTGTCAAGATTTTATATGTTTTCCTCTTTGTGGAGAAGTGTCCTCCACATGGCTCATTATGTCATGCCCAAAAGATGTCATAAGTTTAATCTTCTCATATACATCTACTTGTGACATGGTCTAGTCTATATAAAACATAAAGCCTAAGATCCAAGGGAAGTTAAAACTCTTCTCAACTAATAGATGATGTTGTTTAGGAGAAAACTGTTGTGCCATTCTCCCTATAGCAAGGTAGTTTTCCAAGTCCACATACCATGGGTTAAAAGAATCAATAGAAAATAAGTGCTCATCAAGAAAACTGTCATCAATTGGTGTAGGATCATCTAGTACTTGCAGTCGTGACAAGAAATTGGCCACTACATTAACCTTGCCTAGTTTGTATATGATCCTTACATCAAACTCCTACATGAGGAGTAACCAACATACTAGTCTACCACTAATAGCAGGTTTACTCATTATGTATTTGATAGCTGAATGATCAATAAACACAAATACTTCATAGCTTGTAATGTAGTGTCTAAATTTGTTTAGTACATAAACAACTACTAACAACTCTTTTTCAGTAATAGTTCAATTGAATTCTACTCACAAATTTTTACTAATATAGTAAATTGCATGTTCAATAATACCTCCCTTTTGTCCTAGAACTGCTCCAATAGCATAATTAGATGCATCTATGTGGATATGGAATGGAAGCTTCCAATCAAGTCCTTTGAGAATAGGTGTTGTTGTTAGAAAATCCTTCAACTTTTGGAATGATGCTTTGCATTCTACTATCCATGAAAATTCAGCTTCTTTCTTCAACAAATTATACAATGGTGTTGCAAGTTGGCTAAAATCTTTTATAAACCTTCTATAGTAACTAGCATGGCCAAGGAAATTTTTGACATCCTTCTGCTTAGCCAGTGTGGGAAGTGTGTTTATAACTACAATTTTTGTAGAATCAACTTGAATTCCAAAAGATTAAAGATAATATCCTAGGACTAATCCTTCCTCCATCATCATGTAGCACTTTTCACTATTGAGAGAGAGATTATAATATTGACATCTCTTGATCACATTTTCCAAGTTAGCTTGTGCTTCTTCAAATGTTGATCCATGAGTTGTAAAGTCATCCATATAGATTTCAACACAATCAGCAACAATGTCAAAGAAAATACCCAACACTGCTCTCTGGAAAGTAGCAAGGGTATTGCATAATCCAAATGGCAAGACTAAATAAGAAAAGGTTCACCAAGGTTAGGTAAACATTGTTTTGTCCTTATCTTCTAGTGATATTTGTATCTAATTATACCCACTAAAGCCATCTAGAAATGAGAAGTACTTTTTACTTGCCATATTATCAAACACTTGGTCAATGAAGGGCAATGGAAAGTGATCCTTCTTAGTGACTTTGTTAAGTTCTCTATAGTCAACATAGACTATCCACTTTCCACCTTTCTTTGGAACAATGACAAGAGGAGAAACTTACTAACTGTCAGAGATAGGATAAATAAAACCTGCACTAAGAAGCTTTTGCAACTCAATCTTGACTATGTCTCTCAAAGAAAGGTTTATTCTTCTTTGATCTTGCCTTACTACCTTGTATTCTAGGCTTATAGATTCTATAAGTACACAATTTAGATTCTAGGCCTACCATGTCAATGTAATCCCATGCAAAGGCTTGCTGGCTATCTTGTAAAAACTTGAGAAGACTAGATATCTGAGACTTGGTGAGGTTTTTATTAACATTCAATTCCTTTCCTAAAGCAATTTTAACTCTCTCAACTTTTTCTAACATCAGTACTTCTACTATGGATGGAGACTTTATCTCATGAGGTAGAAAAGTGTGAAGTTAATCAAGTGCTTGAAGAAACTGAGATGTGGTTTGTTTGGGCAATATTGTTTGAAGGGAACAATTTGGGTCATTACAAGATAACTCCTCAAAACCATACTAGTTGGTAAGGATTCTTGCAAGAATGCCATCTTCTTCTTGGGATACCATGAATGAATTTCTCTCAATGACCATGAGTTTTTGCATAGACATTACTTCAAGAGTAGCATCTCCTAAGATGGGCTAGACAACTTCATCAAGTTCACTTTGGGGTTTTTCTCTACAATACAGAGTTAACTTCTTGGCACTTATTCCATCTAATATGGTCATCTTTCTTGAATGGTATGTAATGCAAGCATCAACTGTGGCTAACCAAGGCCTTCCTAGGATTAATGGGTAACCTCGAAGAGTGGCTTTGGGTGACAAGACTATAAAATTTGAAGGGTACTATAAAGAATCCAAAGTAACAATAATATCTGCAACCATACCATTAGGCTTGACTTTGGAATTATCAACTAACTACAATATTGTTGGTATGTCCCACAAACCAATGATACTAAGCTTCAATAGAACTTCTCTAGTCATCACATTAATTGGTGCTCCCAAGTCAGTTAAAAAATTTTGAATTTAGGTACCATTAATGAATATGGTTACAACTAGACTTCCTAGGTCTAAATACTTAGGCTTGACAACTTTACTTAGCATTAGATCAAAGAGTTGGCCTAAGACATGGACAGTATTAGGGTCTTTCTTTTTCCTTCCAGGCTATTTGATATAGGCTTATTTAATTGCTTTGGTTTAGACTAGAATTTATTTAAGTGCATCCAACAAGGGAATCTGCACTGTCATTTGTTTGAGCTGATCAATCAAATTAGTAGCTAGAAGATTTTCTTTTGGAGGAAAAACCTAAGACAATCTTTGTAGATAAGGAGAATTCTTAGGCACTAGTGTAGTTTGAGAAACAAATGGAACATTAATAGGCTGGCTCACATGTATATCCTTAGTATCAGTAGTTTTGGTTATTATTGGCTCCTTGGGTGTAGGTAGTTTAGATCTTGAACAAAGATGGATGTCATTTATATGCAAGGAATAGGCCTATTGCTTATTATTAGGATTTGGAGTTGGTTGAGCTAGAAGTTGAGCTAGCTTTTGAGGAGTGCTATTTTCTATAGGAGGTGGTGACATAATAGCTTGCTACTAAGGTGGAGGCACTAGTGCAGGTTGCTGATTAGGTTGATTAAGTCCCCACTAAGGTTGTGGTTGCTAGCCACCATGAGGTGGCCATTGGCTATTCTATTGCAGCTACTGATAAGAGTTATATTATTGTTGGTATGGGTTAAATGATGGTTTTTGTGGATAGCCTTGGTTATAGTATGGCTGTTGATTAGACCAATTATGATTCCAATTATGATCTTGAGGAGCAAAATTTTGGGGGTTTTGGTTTGGCCAATAGCTACTATTATTATTATAACCAAAATTATTTAGTGGCTCTAAATGCATACCTTGTCTCTGAGCCCATGGATACCTTTTAGCAATGTAGAAAACTTCTCCATTCTCCTTGTCTATAGGTTTGAACTTGATGGGCATTGAGTTAATGTCCACAGATGCAACTATCTTATATTTATAGTTTCTTTTCCTCTCTCTATAATGAGAACAGAACTCAGCAAGCATAGCATCTAACTCTTCCTTCTTCCTCCTTGCTTGCATAATATCTAGTTGACTACTGACATCATTAATGATGTCATAATTGAAATCAGATAGGAGATTAGACAACTCCATTTTAGATACTCTAGAACCACCATTAGACTTATGGTAGGTCTCTAAGTCCCCTACCCTTCTTCAAAGTGGTCCTTGAGTAATTTTGACATATATTCTTTATGTCGACCCATGCTTTTTGCATGATATCACCTCCTCCCATTAGGTATAGAGCCTCAATACTTCCATTATTCACACCTTTTAAGAAAAGGTGCCTCTGAGATGCCTCATTTAGCTAGTGTTGAGTATTATGCTACAGGTTAAACATAAATGTGGATACATAATCCTGCAATGTTTTGTCCTCCTATTCAGACATTTTTAAAATATTATCACCTTACAAATCTTACCCTCTATAGTACTCTTTATGCTTCGTAAGAAATATTGTATGGATGGCATTCCAATCTACTATAGCATTAGCACCCAACCCCATGAACCATCTCAAAGAAACTTCTTTTAGAGTTGATGGGAACAACTTTAGCTTTTGGGCATCAGTGGTATAGTCATAAGTCTGGCAAAGAATATAAAAATCCAAAGAGAAAGGTCTCAGGGTCTTCTATGAGGAGACCATAAAATTTGGAAAGTGCACCAGTAGGTATATTTTTAGATTCTAGTTACCTTGCTATTGAGGTATAGAAGAAGGAAACGGAGCTTGAGGAGCCATTTTGGAAGGAGTACCTTGTGTTGGTGGCTGATATACAACAAGAGCAAGCATATTATCTTGGTATTCAGGTTCAACAAATAGGTCATTCAAATGCTGTGATTCTTTAGATGATGAATAGGATATGTGTTCCTAAGCATCTACAAGTAGATTTTCAAAGGGTTCTTCTTTGTTCTCACTTTATGGTTATTCAATTTGAGGATTAAATGAATCAAATGGTTCACCTTGATAGTTAAGAGGAAGAAATCTCCTGAGGTGATCTTTTCTTCTATGCATAAAAGTGCTTACTACAGTACTAAATTAAAACTAAGATTGCAACTACAAGGATTACTTTGAATTAACACCATCCCTGGCAATAGTGCCAAAAATGCTTGGCCAAACAATGGTATCAAAAAACCAAAGCAATGGACTACTTAAAATAGGATTGGACACCCCAAATGATTCCTAATGCACTATTTAGTCTCATTTAGTTATCAACCAAGGATGTAAACATGGAATGGCATCTACAAAGTATATTCTTCAAGCCTCCTCTTCTAATCCTATTTAAGGAATTCAAATACTTATGCTTCAGGAAAACTAAACTAAAATTGGTAAGAAAATGTATTCTAATGAAAGCAGGAAATTACAATTAGAAACTACTCCAACTAACTTTGTTGCAAGAATAGACTATTAATTATGGTATCAGTAGATATAGGAAAAATAGAGTTCTAAAACATATAAATGAATATAAAATGAACTCTACACTAACAAAGCAGTTCACTCATCAAGTGGGCCCCTTTGAATGAGTGAATGGAAAGTACAATCAAGATGAAAGTTGAAAAATTGAACTGAACATTCTATTCATCCATAAAAATGATTACACTTGATTGAAATAGTATGTAAGAGTTCTATATTAAAAACTAGTTTTTTCAACTAACTCCAAAAGAGTCACAACAATCAATTATTTAAAAGTGAACTACCACTAACTCCTAAACTTATCATCACTTCACAATGAGGATCATTTACAACTCATAAAGTTTCATAAAGAAACATTATTGACCATGAACAATCCTAGAATATAGTGTACACTAAATTTGCATGTTGCATGCAATAGAAAGCATTGACTTTCTTGCAAATATTCTACAATCACGATTGGCTTTGATGACTCTCACACTAGTATGTTGGTCCTTGAATATCCATGTTCAACTCCTACAAGATAATTAATGCACAAGAGCCAACCATATACATATATATCCACATCATTAATATTAGAAAAAGGTGTTAGTCTTCATTATCACTCTTGCAAACCTATGGCTATAGGAGGTAACTACCCAAAACATAGCTTAGGAGAGAAAACATCCATTGACATGTATAACTATTATATTCACCATTCTTGTCCATGAAATTAAGTAGATATTATGTCTTTAGAGGTATCCACATTCTATCTTATGTTCATACACATATATAATCATATACATAGAAACTATAAGGTCATATGCTAAAAAATATAAATGTATGTCTATGTGCAATCAAATTTCTTAGAAAGAGGATAAAAATTGGTGAGAAAGATGGCCAATTTAGGAGCCCATCAACAGCAAAGGTGATTTTTGAATCTACGAGATCATCTAGATCTATGATATTTCTTTCAACATATGGAATTTGACCAAGGTTTGGCCTAGTATTCAAGGTGTTCTTATATCCCCAACATTGGTTTACCTCTTTAGATGTATTGGGTCTAAAACTGGTATCTCCTATGGAAGAGACATATTTATCTTGGTATACTCTTTCTTCTAGTAATGGGCTAGTGGAAATTTCACCTAGAAGTCTAGTGTTCTTAGACTTAGAATTTAGGGATGAGAATTATCTTTCTATCACATGTAGTTACTAGGAATGGGCTAAGGCATTATCTTAGGGATTCCATGTATGGTTTGAATCTCCTTTCTTCTTAGACTATTTCTTCCTACCATCCTAAGGTAGTTCTATGTATAGAGTGACCTCTAGATTTTCCTTATATATGCTCATGTTTTTCCTTTTATCATCCATTTCGTACACACTTAAAATATAGCACTAGCTACTAAACCTTTGATTGAGTCCCCACTCACTGAGGGGAAAAAAATTATATGGCTAGAAAATAAGAAAATATCATGATAATAGAATGTTTGACTAGAGATCTAACATAAGAGCCCAATACACAAAAACATCTATTCATGATGTACTTTGGAAAATGAAAACTCTCTCACATAGATATGATACTACTTTAATGCATGACCTACCAGATATTGGGATACAACCTACGTCATGTACTCCATGTTGTATTGATTTTTTTTAAGATTCTAAAGGTTTGTCTACTAAAATAGACCGATACAACCATTCCTTAGTAGAGCCACCATTTTTTGACTTACGATTTGACAAAATTTTAATAACTTTTTAAAAGAAGAGAATACCTAAGAGTTATCTAGAAACCATAATTGGTATTCTGAGATCCAAATTAAAAGGATGAACTAACAAGAGTTAGTAATATCTTGTCTAATTTGAACTCTACAAAATGTAGGTGGGTATACTTGGGAATTTACTCTCTTCCATTGTACTTTTCAATTTTACAAAATGAAATCCCCTATAAAAGATAATTTGGCCTTAATTCTTCTAATTCTAAGACTATCAGAGAGATGATAAATGGTTAATCCATCAAACCCTAAAACTCCATGAATCAAGTACATGCTTACATTTCAAAACTTCAACAATAAAGCATTAAAAGGATGATTATAAAGATTATACCATATAGATATTCCAAACTAGTTCAACTTTAATGGATGGCTAGTGTTATATCTATTGGGATATTATCTCACAAGGAATTTGATATTTACTATTAGATCTATCTTACCACTTTGTGAGAAGAATATCAATATTCATTTCTATCTCTCATTCTTAACAAAATATTCATTAAAAACCAAGGAATTTGTTTGATTTATATCCAAAATTTACATAACCCATTTAGATCAAAAGAGACTGAAATTTAATAAACTTTGCTATTATATCTTAAAGAATTAAATGGTAACAAAAGAAGAGACAAGATCTAAAATGTATAGCCAACTTTCTGCATCTTTGTATTAATTTCTTTGAAAAATATATAATTTAATGTCAATTCCTATTAGAGAAAACATAATTAGATAATTCTCTTTTTCTTTCTATCTTTGGAAGTAGCATATACAATACATATGGACTGACTCA
The DNA here is from genome assembly GCA_028749045.1 of Cupressus sempervirens. Lineage (NCBI taxonomy): Eukaryota > Viridiplantae > Streptophyta > Pinopsida > Cupressales > Cupressaceae > Cupressus > Cupressus sempervirens. Next base: position 667,433,517 of record CM053783.1, on the reverse strand, counting down.
AAAATGAATAGAACTCATTCAGAAAATGATTCTCAAACCTCACTCTACATCTTGGAAATACTTTTACAAAATAATGATTGGAACAATATTGAAATGGGAGGACACATGTTCAACAACTAGACGTAACAATATTATTCCACATGAGAAAAAATTGTTACATAAAAGAATGATCTGGAGATAGATCAAATTGAACAACTATCATTCTAAATGTTCAGGATCAACTTCATTGTTTATAATGATCGAACACCCATAGCAAGTGAACCACAAAGATAAGGTATCTCTTTCAATAAGTTGTCCTTCCTCTTCATGTTACTTTGACTTCTTCTAGTTTGCTCAGTTGCTATCTCTAGATGGTATTTCTTTAATATCTACTATAACCTCCCAAATGGTAATACCTGATTCTCCATCTGGCAAGGTGGTTTCTGTAACCATATTCAACTCATTCAAGCACTTATCCCACTTGGCATATATTAAATATTGTACGTCTGTAACTATTTTCTTCTAGTTTATACAAGATGTCAATAAAATTAAAAAGTGCAACAATATTAGTTTCTTTGTTACTATATGCATTTAACTCTAATGTTTCAAGATATTTTCAAAAGAATCAGAACATTATGTTCACTCCCTTAATTTATTATCATCGTCAATAATTTTTTTGAATGAAACTAGGTGCCACATTAGCAATGGTCTTCAATTTATTGTTTATTAACTACATTTTTCCATAAAAGAATTCAGTCAACTCTTTGACTATATTTATCATTTTCCTTATGGAAATGATAATATCCTTAGGAAATTATTTTTTCTAGGTCAACTTTGGGACAACCCTATCAAAAAATGGAAAGTATGGGCCCCACTTGGTAAATAATGGATAAAGATTAGATAATGCCTTTGATATGGATATTTTGTGAAGCTTGTTTAAGGAGATTTATTTTATGTAATGTTATACTCTCCATTGTCCTTACTTCTACTTCTTTTCCTGCTTCTAGCTCTTACACTTGCATTTGTTTATCCATACTGACATTTGATGCATCAACATCTATTTGGGTCTCTTGATTTTTTACCTCGGTAATTGGCCTTGTTACATTCTTTAAAAATTTTACCTCATTATCTAGAGAAGCCATCTTATGTTCAATCACATATGTTTCTTGTTTCAATGTATATGCCATAGGTCTGAAATAGTTGTTCTTCCAGCATGTCCATTTTTCTCTTCCCCATGAGTGACACTGCCTACATCATGTTCTATATCTAGTCATTTGATGTGCTAGTGAAATTCTAGAATATTACATTTCCTTGGTGGGAGTCTTTGACCTCCATAAGTGTTGGATTATCACATGCTAGGGCCACACTCGAGATTGCCATTGTCTTTGTATCAATGTTGAAACCAATCCCCTACAATTCTCCAACAATATTGGTCTCCTTAAATGTGACATATTTACTTTGTCTTTTGATCTGATCTAGCATAAAAGATGAACTGATCTCCCATCCAGGAAAGAGAAACATTCCACTTCTCTTTACTAGTTCTCTAGTTTCATCTGTAGTGAGGATTTCACTATTTGGACCATACTGTTATAATTTTTGCACCAACTTTGCAACCTTCTCCTCTGAATCTCTTGGTTACAATTATAGAGATAGTTCATTTTATTTAATCTTGAATAGAAAAGATTTGAAATCCTCAGAATCAATGAATTCATCATCCTTCATAAACTTTTGAGCTTGTATAATTCTATCATTTATCATCCTTGCCTCAAGCTTGAGTTTATTAGGGACTCTTTCATTCTTATTGGCCTACTTTATCAGGAAATTGTTGCTGATGTCATCAAAATATTTTCTCCCTCTTGCCATAATTTGTAGGCCCTTCTCCATTTCTCTCTCTAGTATTTTAATTAAATTTATTTTCCCTACCATCATGAGCCCAAGAAGAACTTTCTCGTTGATCATCTTGTCCAACAATTTTAATCATAATTTCTTGCATATGGAAATTGGGTTCTATTTTGTTTCTTATTTTTGGTGGCACTTGAGACATTATGCTTTCAAATTTTTGGATACATTTATTCAATCTATTGAAATATCACAACTCATGATAGAATCCTTTGAAAGAGGAATCTGTTGTTTTCATCTCCTCTTCAATTTTCATTGTCTCATTCCATTTTAGAGTCTGGTCTCTACATTCCTCTATCTCCAAACAATATGTAATCGCATCTTCCACCCAATAAGGCTTTCTAGTGGGGAAATTGTATTTTCTCATTTTCTTCAAGGCATGCCTATCAAGATCAAGGCAGTAGAAATTCTCCCATAAATTTATCTAACTCTTTAGTTGCATCATTTCCAATGAAAAAGTCCCCAACTTTGACTTTCCACATATAAAGGATCCATTTTTTGATTGTTGGTCCCAAGTTTTCCTTGTTCAACATAATCAATTGCCAAAAGAATTCAATGATCCCCATTTTCTATAGAATTTACTTTGCTAAAAGATAAGGAGTTTGGGGGCATCCATAAACCCTTATGTTGGAACAATTTTCAAAAGGAAATATACTTTCTAAATCATGTCCCAACTTCCTACCATCATCATAACATTTAAAGTGTTTGATTAACATTTTAACACCCCTGGGGACCCTATTAGTTATATCAGCTAACATGTTTAAAATATGATGCACAAAATAATTATAAAAATATAAAGAATTGGAATAATGATAGAACCTTTTCCATACCCTAGTCCACCGTTGTATTGGAAAGTGTTCTCCAATCTCTTATGTTCCTTCAATAAAATCAGGATTGATGTACCCTATGTTCTTGTATAGTATGATATGTAGTAACAATGAATAATGGTGGAATTTGAAATTCCTAATTTTTCCCTTTTGTACAGTTGTGATCTCATTGTGCATATTATTGATTATATGGGTAAGGAAAATGTATCCCACATTATGGTGCAAATCTTGTATATCTAAGGCCATGATATACATGTTACTAGGAGCATTCGTAGTTCCATCTAGCCTTATCACCTTGTCCACTCCAAAGACAATATATTGAAAATATTTATTGAAAAACTCCAAGGGCATAAGGTCTCCTACACTTTTAGGGAACTCACCCTTTTCCTTTCTAGATTTAGGAATGTATCTTCGCATAAGCCTACCAACAAAGAAACTCTTCTAGCTTTTGAAAGTATCATTGATCTTATCCTATTCAATTATCTTAGTTATAGCTCTTCCAAGGTTGAAGACTTCTATGAATTTTTATGTATCTAGTGTACACATAAAACTCTTATCCTTTCTATAAAATCGATGGGTTATAGGTTCATGTCTTTTACGAAGGCCTTTACCAAATCCACATCAATAATGAATTTTGGCATAATCAATTTGGCCAAATTTCTATTTGAGGGATTTGAAATTGGTAGCTTGATAAACCTATTGGTATAAAAATACTAGAACAATTCACTACCATTCATTTTTGGTACCTTAGCATCTCTATAGAAGCTATAAGATTCTCTGAAGATGTGTGAGTTCACTAATTGAACATTTGTTGATCCTAGCAAGAAATAGACCCATTCACCAACATACAACCTTTTTATCTTCATCCTTGTTTTCTCAGTGCTCTGAATAGATTCCTCGATGTTTACCTATACAATCAACTTTCCTTCTTCATATGCCATATTTTCTAAATTCAAAACCTTCAAACAATTCTCTCTAATTCAACCTTTTCTAAACAATTGTTCCCACAAATCTCTTCTTGGCACTAAAACTCTATGAATGAAATTTTGTTACATGATCTCTTTAATAGTGCTTGAGCATGAGAATGACATTAATGGCATTTTGAGATACATTGCATGAAAAGTTTCAAAAAATTCAAAAATTTAGAAAACTATCATATCCATGCTTTATGGTGCTCATACTGCTAGCATTTAAATCCTTTTTACACTTTACAAATAGTACCTCATATTTTAGAAATTATGAGATCACAATAGTCACTTTACCTCTTTATGTTTTATGCAACGACCATATAAATCCTTAGCATTTTGAGTTTCTCGCAACATCACAATGTTTACTATCTAAGACTTATGTCCGAACTATGACCATGCCAAACCCTTAATCTTATGTTTGTGGTTAGTCTTCACACTTGAGTTTTAAACCATGCGATAGAGCAAAAAAATTTAACATCACCTTGCCATTGCTTCACAGCTTCACTTTTGTTTTGTACTTTTAACTATGCGATTAAGTGTTGACTCTGATTTCTTCATTTTTGAACCGTGTCATAGGGTCTCACCTATTTGTATTAGCTGCATTACTTAGGTTGTGAAGCTGTGAACACCTTTAGGCTCTTGTTTTCTTCTTTAAAGTAACATTAACATCTTTATCTTATGACTGCATGTTATACCTTAAGATTAAGTGATTGCTGCTTCACCACTTGATCTCTAAGGCTTTTAAAACAACTAGCAAAGTAGTGAATGATACTAACTCAAGCTCAGGCATTGCTTCACAGCTTTTAACTATGTTACAGGATCTTGCTTATTTGTATTAGTTGCATTCCCTAGATTGCAAAGCTACGAACAACTTTAGTCTCTTGTTCGCTGCTTAAAAGTAACATTAACATCTTTATCTTGCAACTACACATCATACCTTAAGTTTAAGTGATCATTGCTTCGCCACTTGATCGCCAAGGCTTTTGAAACAACAAACCAAGAAGGGAATGCTACTAACTCAAGCTTAGTCTCTACTTTTTAGCTTCTATCTTTCTTGACAACTTTAATCGTGCAACTAAGTGATAAGTCAAACCTTATAAGATCCCAATTATTTTGTTAGTTCACGGCTTCTATTTTATTTTATAGCTTTAACTGTGAGACTAAGAAATCAAACATCACATTTATAATATTGATTGTTTCACCAGTTTATGACTATCTTTTGAACTACAATCTTTATCCTTGTGAACACGTGATTAGAGTTGGTCTCCAAGTTGCTCCATAATATTAACCATTATGCTTTTGAGTTGCAAAGTTGTGCGAAGCTTTCTAACATCAGTCTCCACTTTGCTGCTTTGTTCTAAATGTTGTAACATAATCTACCATCTTCAAATTGTTCCATGTGTCTTATTCTCATATTATTATGAGGGTAGAGATAGAGTGTGAATGCCTTTTTGCATGGTCATTTCTTAAACCATGTCATCATACCTAAACCGTTGAAAAGCCAAGAAAAATATTTACTTAACTGCGTCACACCTTCACTGCTTGAGCCCACCATTAATCAATGACCACAGAGACCTTATGAACACTGCCCAATTGATTGAGTCGCATCATCACGCCTTAAAAAGGTTTAAAGCTTAACAATAATGGAGATGCAATGATAATCCTTGTTCATGCAATTGCTACTTACAATTTTAAATTTCTTCATTAAAGCATGAAACTTTTAGAACAATTTAAAAAATCAAAAGCGGTAAAACATTAAAACATGCATATAGACAAAAACCTATGGTTTTCTATTCCAAAAACTCTACAACCAAAAATATGCAAACCCTAATCTTACATTTTTACAAATTTCTCAAAATTTACAATGGTGAAAATACAGGCCAAACACCACCTCTCCTCCAAAATATTAGAATCAAGATGTGATGAAGGAGCTTGATTTATTAAATAAACCATTGTATTACACACCTCTACCCGAAATACCTTCCCTAAACCAACATTAGATAACATACACCAAGCTTTCTCCAAAAATAGTTTGATTCAACCTTTTTGTTGTACCATTTTCTTGAGGTGTATTATAGACTGTTTTAATCCTTTGAATGCCATAATTTGCACAAATACTATCAAATTCTGAAGAGAAAATCTCATCACCATTGTTTGTTAGTAAACATTTAATCTTCTTCCGAAATTGATTTTCAACCATAGCCTTAAATTTTTTAAATTTTGAAAACACTTCAAATTTATTATTTAAAATATAAACCCAAAATTTTCATGTGCAATCATTAAGAAAAGTTACAAAGTAATTAGCACCTCTAATTGAAGTTACCTCTATAGGACCAAAAATGTAAGAATGCACAAGTTCTAACGGAGAAGATTTCTTCTCATGACCTATCCTAACAAAGCTGGTTTGAATTTTCTTTCCATAAAGACAATGTTCACATAGCTCCAAATCAAGTGATTTAAGACTTGGAAGTTGGTCTCTTTGAAGCAACACTTCAAGACCCGTCTTACTCATATGATCGAGCCTCTTATGAAAATTTTCAATTTTACTATCCATAACTGCCATGGTTGCTCCCACTTTACTATTACACTCTAAAGTATAAAGATTGTCCTATTTCTTTCCTTTAGCCAAAACTAACTAACCTTTGAATACTTTCCGTGAATCAAGATCAAAGTTAACATTACAACCTTGTGCGTAGAAATTACCCTTGGTGTAGGAACATGTCTAACATCTTTTAAAAGCCATTAACTACCATTTTTTAGCAACAATAAAATATCCCCTTTATTGACAATATCACATTCTTTGTTATCCCTAAGAACAAATTTATTGAACATACCTTCATAGTAATTTGTGAATGCACTCCGACATGGTGTAGCATGGAAAGATGTGCCAGAATTGAGAACGCACAAACTTGTATTTGTGTCACTGAATACAAGCACCACAAATCCATCATCTTTAATAGTTGCAGTATTGACACCATCACTCATTACTTTGTTTTGCATTCTTTTGTAATTCCAACATTGCTTTTTTGTGTGCCTTGGTGTAACACAAGACCAACAAGTGTGATTTCTTCCTCTAGATCTTCAATGATGATTCAATCTATCTCTTCCATTGTTGTTATGCCTTCCTCTTATGGCTTCTACCTCCATTGCTTGTGCTCACAGCTATTAGAGCATCACTAGAAGAGCGTTCTTGGCACTTCCTTCACATCTCTTCACTAAGTAACATGGCTATGACATCATCAAATTTCAAATTTCCCTTGGCTATTATTGAAGTACTCACAACCATTACTCCACCTTCCTAGCTGTTTGGAAGTGAAAATAATCATAAAATGACTTTTATTTCATCATCTAATGCTATACCAACTTAAATGAATTGACTAGCATTATATAACTTCTTTAGCATAAAAACTTTGTTCAATGTTGAAGGTATCTCATACAATGAGATAATTTCTCAACTAGCTCTCTAGTTTTCTTTTAAGATGAAACATTGAATAACACATTACTTGAGAGAGATAAGAAAATCATTGTCCTTGCTTCAAATCTAATTTTTTGCAATCTTCATCTGTCAATGATCCTTTGCCATTTGTTTTACCAATGAATACAACTTGTAAATCTTGCTTGATGAGCAAAGATTCTATCTGTACTTTCCATAACCCAAAGTTTTGCCCAATTTACAATTATCCACCTCATCAATGATGCCTACAAATGTCCACCTATTTCCAGAAAATGAAACGAGCTTATAGCTCTGATACCAATTATTGAGCTAAATAAAAGATACAAAAAATAAAATAAAACTAAAACTAAAACTGAATCAGACAACAAAGAACACACAAGATTGAACACATAGATTTATAGTGGTTCATCCAGCTAATCTAGACTACATCTGCTCTTCAAGCAGGGAAATTTCTCTTATTCAGATAAATCATAATTACAATACTACAGCGGCAATCAATTAGTTATACACATTCTTTTCAGTCTTTCAATAGAAGACAAAAGGACATGGAAGATGAAGAGATGGCAATGATTGGACTTCACCATTAGACAATCAGAATTGTTACAATATTCTCTTCCACAAACGGTACATTGTTAACTATGAACCTTTTATTTTAAATGAGTTAATTGTTAATATTTAACTTTTTGTTTAGATGATTTAGATAATTCATGGTCTTAATTTTCCCTTTTATAAAAATTTAAATACTTAATTACATGTTCCCGCCTCCTCTAAACAATCGGGTCTATTCATTCGCAAATCTTGAATTATTTGTATGGTACATATAGAGCGTGATCATGAGATAAATCATCCGTTACTACTCAATCATCCAGATGGGAAATGATAAAAGAGATGACATTAAGCGTCGTTTAGCCAACATAAACCAGCGGGTTTCTAATTTGGCAAATGAAATTAGTATCCAAAAATCTTCTTACGAAGTAGACCCAGATAATCAAGCTGACAACTTTACATTTCATCTTAAAAGGTGTCGAAGGGTTCTTAATTCATTATACCTAGAGCTTGACGAATGTGTAGCAGACTTTGATCACTGTATACGTGACAAAAATCTTAACCCTGAATGGCAATTTGAAGAATACCGCCTCGAAGTGGATATAGTCAATACAAAATTGGATAATGTGAGATACCTGATTTGGAATGCTGGTCAAATGATCTCAAAGAAAGAGGAGAGACACACTCAATGTTTAGAGAGGCAATGAGAGTGGTACAAGGCCTACCTGTTTTTAAAATAACTGAGGATCATTTGACCGAAAAAGTAAAATGTCTCATGTGTCACTCTCATCATTTTGACATTGCCGAGGAGGCATACAATTTGCATTGCTTCGATCGTTGCATATTTCACAGTGATTGCATTGAATATGCGTGGAAATGTGTTGCCGACATAAATGATCAATCTTGTTTTTTGAAAAGTGAATTTATCAGGGAAAAAATTGCCTATGAAACAAATCAAGCTTTTGACTTCGCATCTCACCTTAATATGATTGAGACACATATGAAAGCATTACAGTGCTGGCTTTCCTATTACGAAAGATGCATTTATAACTGTCGTTGCAGAGATTATATACCTGAATGCACTAGATACGGTGATACACTGAAACGGGTCAAGCAGAATCTCGTTGAAGTTAAAAAATTGATTTGGGATGCAAGCGATATATTAGAATTTGTAGAACACCTTGTTGGAAAATTTAAACGTTGAAGAGTCAACAGGTTGTCCTCGAGCTCCATGCCCATCTATCCTGTCAGGTCACCACAGGCATCCATGAACGACAAGCATTTATTTTTGGTAGGTGAGATTTTGAATTTGAACGTTAAGAGGGAAAGGAAGGATGTGACAAAAATGATTGTTTTCTACATTCATTCAGTGAGTTCAAGTAGATCAAGCAAATCAAAGTTTCAGTTCAGCAGAGCAGAGAAAAAGAAGAAGAAGAAAGTGGTCAGCAGATCCACTTATTACAGAGACAGAAGGAAGTATGTTCAGTGTCTCCAGTTGCACATAACTCCTCTATTCATTCTGTGAGTTGGTTGTTGTTTCGTCTTGTCCTGTTGAAGTAGTGATTGCTCTAGGCACCTTTGTATGTACCCATTAGAGCTGCAAGTTTAAAAGTTTATTGAAGTTTAAAGTATTACCAGTTTAGGGTTTTTTTTGGTTGTAGCCAAATGCTCCAAGATTTTGTAATAGTTTAATGAAAGATTGAATAGAAAGAAAACAAGCATACTTGAATCTATCTTCCTCTTCTATTCATTACATTTGACAAGTTTGTTTGAAAGGTTAAAGCTTTGAATTTCTAATTTTAATGGTGAAAGCATTCACATTGAATTTCTCTAAGTTATAATATTTCAGTTGAAATAGAACACTTGGCACCTACTGCATTTGTGCATGCCGAGCTCTTCTTGTGCCAAGCATTTCCTTTGTAATTCGAGCTCACTTGGCATCCTCTTTGTTGTTAATATTTCCTAAGTTTTAAATCTTAGTTGGAGCCGAGCTCACTCGACATCCGTTGGTGTCGAGCATTTCATTGTGGCCAAGCATTTCCTTTTATGTGCCGAGCTTACTTGACTTCCTTGTGCCGAGCTAACCCGACACCTATTTTCTATCTGTCACTCGACACCAATTTTCTTTCTAGCACTTGGCACCTTCAGGTCCTGACCAAAACTTGCACTCAACACCTTCATGTGTCGAGCAAATATTTAAGTGCCAAGAAAAGTTTTTTGAGTTAGGGTTGTGAGATTTAAATATTTTAATTTATATTTCTCACATGGTATGAAAGCTTTGAGGCCCCACATCCACAGTGAGTTAGGGCATTTTTTTTCTTGGGATATTTGACATGGCAGGAGATGCAAGAAAGATATGGCAGCAGCTACCATCCTTTAATGGACAGAATTATGATACATGGGCAAAGAAGATGAAGACCATAATGGTTGCAAATGATTTGTTGGAGTTTGTGGTCAATGGATTCAATGATGTGACTGATCCAACTCAGTATGTTGCCCTCACAAATGCACAAAAGACTCATTTGAAGGAGTCAAGGAGCGAGGATGCTAAGGCATTAAGCCTTATTGAAGCAGCAATGACAGAGACAATATTCCCAAAGATTGCAGCAACAAATTATGCAAAGAAAGCATGGGATATCCTTGAGACGAAATTCAGGGGACTAATCAAGTTTGTACTAGAAAGCTAAAGAACATTAGGAGGGAGTTTGAGAACCTTTAGATGAAGGAAAATGAATCAGTTGCAGACTTCAGTTCAAGAACCTCCAATGTGATTAACCAATTGAAGTCAAATGGAGAAGACTATCAAGAGCAGATGATAGTGGAGAAGATATTGAGGAGTTTACCTCATAAATATGACAATTTGGTCATGACCATAGAAGAGGCAAAAGACCTCACTGTTTTGACAATGGATGAGTTGATGGGTTCTCTTCAAACCCATGAGCATAAGATCAATAGATCTACATCTTCTACTTCCCAAGAGCAAGCATTCAAGGCTCAGTCAAATCCAAGAGGAAGGGGGAGAGGAAGAAATAGCTCAGGCACAAACTCTAGAGGAAGAGGCCAAGGAAATGGAGGACAAAGAAATGTTGTAACAAAAAGCTCAGGAAGAGTAGATGGAGCAAGTAGCTCACAAAATACTTCAAGAGGAGGTAAGAAAAAATACAACTCAAATAAGAGTAATGTAGAATGCTACTACTGTCATACATATGGGCATTATGCAAGTGAATACTGGAAGAAGCAAAGAGATCAGTCAAGACAAGAAAATGTGGCTGACGTGAATATGGGAAGTGAAAACATTGCCTTCATCATGTGTAATGTTGGTGAAGAAGGAAGCCCTGAGGTTTGGTACCTCGACAGTGGATGTAGCAACCACATGAGTGGCAATGAAACTTTGTTTTCATTTATTGACAAGAGTTTCAAATTTGAAATTAAGATGGGTAACAATGGAACCCTACCAATTGTGGGCAAAGGATCTATTATGGTCCACACCAAGAAAGGTGAGAAGAAGGAAATAAAAAATGTGTATTTCACCCTGGGTATGAAGCACAATTTGATGAGCATTGGTCAGCTCATTCAAAATGGATACAAAGTGCTGATGGAAAATGATAGGTGTGTCATTCATGAAAAGGATGGGAGCAAGAACTTACTTGCAGCAGTTCAAATGACAAAGAACATAATGTTTCCCTCGAAGATAGAGACATGTTTCTCATTTCAAGTTGGTGTTGTACCTCCCACACAATCAGCTCTATGGAGTGTAATTGATGACCCTTCACAGTTGTGGCATCTCAGGTATGGTCATCTTAGCTATGCTGGTTTAAATTTATTGTCAAATAAAAGAATGGTAGATGGTTTGCCACATGTAAGAAATTTTTGTGACAAGTGTGAGGCTTGTATTTTGGGTAAGCAACATAGGCTTCCCTTTAATTCTAAAAAAATTAGGAGGGCTAGATATCCATTAGAGTTAGTGCATATTGACCTAGTCGGTCCTATGCAAGTTACTTCCATTGGGGGGAGTACTTATTTCATGACATTTATTGATGATTTCAGTCATAAGACATGGGTGTATTTCTTAAAGAATAAATTTGAAGCATTTGATAAATTTGTAGAATTTAAAGCCTAGGCTGAAAAAGAATGTGGACACTATATCAAGGCCCTCAAATCAGATAGAGGAGGAGAGTATACCTCCAATTCTTTTGTAAATTTTTGCTGAAAACATCGCATAAAGAAAGAGCTCACAGCCAGCTATACACCACACAAAATGGAGTGGCTGAAAGAACGAACAGGACCATTGTTGAAATGGCAAGGAGCATGATGAAAGAGAAAGGTCTCCCAACTGAATTTTGGGGAGAGGTTGTGGAAAAAATAGTTTACCTAATTAATAGGTGTCCCACAAAGGTAGTCTGTGACATAATTCCAATGGAAGCATGGTTAAGAGGAAGATGGATAGTTGAACACCTAAGGGTGTTTGGATGTGTTGCATATGCACATGTGCCTAAAGAGAAAAGAAAAAAATTGGATGACAAAGGTGTGAAATGTATTTTCATAGGGTACAGTCCAGAATCAAAGGTATACAGATTGTATGACCCATTGAACAACAAGATGGCTCTTTCAAGAGATGTGGAATTTCTTGAAAATTGGTCTTGGTATGGTTCAATTAATGAGTCACCAAGCACTTCTAGTAAAGTGCCAATTATGAGTGAAGAAGATGCGGATGAACAGCAAGAAGCAACAAATAAAAGAAAAGGCAAGCAAGTTCAAACAATGCCAAGCTCCTCTAGGCATGACTGAGTGTCAGTGTCGAGTACTAGTGAAGATCGAGCTGGTCGACAGTGCAACAACAGTGAAAATTTTGATCCCACACTCTCTTCCCTATTACCAAGAAAGACCAAGAGTCTTAAGGAGATATACCAAGATGGAAGGTATGAAGATTATGATGAGAGTGTTAATTTTTCATTATTTTCTCATAGTGATCCAATATATTTTAAAGAAGCTATTAAGGAGAAGAAATTATGTAAGGCCATGGATGAGGAGATAGAATCTATAGAAAGAAATGAGACATGGGAGCTAATTGAATTGCCTCCAAAGAAGCAAGTGATTGGAGTGAAATGGGTCTATAAGATCAAATGCAATGCTGAAGGCAAGATTGATAGGCATAAGGAAAGGCTGGTAGTCAAGGGCTACAAACAGTAGTATAGAAGAGATTATGATGAGACTTATGCCCCAATTGCAAGAATGGAAACCATGCGTGTTGTCATAGCAATTGTAGCTCAGCACAAGTGGAAGGTATTTCAAATGGATGTGAAGTTCGCCTTCCTTAATGGTGTATTGAAAGAAGAAGTGTATGTGGAGCAGCCACCTGGTTATGAAGTTGCAAGTGAAGAGAACAAAGTATATAGGTTGAAGAGAGCTCTTTATGGGCTCATGCAAGCTCCATGGGCATGGTACAATAGGATTGACTCATATTTGATGAGCAATGGCTTTAGCAAAAGCAATGGTGAGCCCACTCTTTACATCAAGGCAGCAGATGGTAATGTATTGATTGTTGTCTTGTATGTAGATGATTTAATTTTTACTAGTAATGATAAGGCTCTAATTGGTGTTTTCAAAGAGGCCATGAAAAGTAAATTTGAAATGATATACCTAGGTCTCTTGAAATACTTTCTAGGCATAGAAGTAGGTCTACAGTTGAGCAAGGAAGACTCTAGCGAGAGAGTGGATCCAACATTATACAAGAGTATGGTTGGAAGTCTAATGTATTTGACTACAAATTGGCCAGACCTAATTGAAATGTCCCTTTACTGATTTTTATTGATATTTCCAGCCTCAAATCAGAACTTTAAAATCAAACAACCAATATTACAAAGATCTGCCAATTTCCCAATAAAACCCAAATCGGGTATGTCCAAATTAGTGCCAAAAATTTCACAACTTCACAAATTATTAATAAATCTGAAAATGGACATTTTTACAGAAATTTCAGCAGCATAACAGCTTAAAAAATGACATTTCCAGATTTGTATAGCCTTTATACAACAACTCACAAATGTAGGGCAAAATTATGCTCAATCGGACTCCCGAAATTAACAGAAAAATGCTCGGAAACACCACAAAACACTCATAAACTATCTCATAAGTTTAATCATGACCCAATACATATATTCAGCTCTATTTTAACATCATAAAGTCTAAAATACAGCAGCAAACCAAATTGATATGAAACACTCAACTGAAAATCCAAACTCAAACTAAAAACAACCCCGAAAACACCCAAATCGGCACTATTCAGCACAAAGGCAAACTCTGTATGAGCATGCACATGGAATGGCTTCAAACTCCTATCCTTAGCCTTCCTGGAAACCTACAAACTCCCATTCTTGGGTCTCCTTCTCCACAGGTTTGGCAGCCTCTGAAGAACAACAAGAAAATTAGCAAGAATCAAGATGTAGAATGAACCCAAAATGCCTCCAAACCCCTTTTAAAGAGGGCATAACCCTAACTCACGTCCAAGAGGGGTTAATAAAATATAATTTAATAATAATTTTTATTTATTAGTCCATTGGTTTCCAAAGATTAACCCCTTTTTCCAAAATTTCACCTTTTTGGAGCCTGCTTGCCTTAACAAAGTTTTTTGTTTTTTTTTAATTATTTGAATAGGGGACATGACAAGTCCTCCCCTCCCAAATATTGCTTGTCCTCAAGAAATGAAGGTTGGAATTCTCAAGAATATGTTCTCCTTCCCAAGTTGCATCCTCTAGTGGTAATCCTTTCCATTTGACCAAATGCTCTATGATGTTCCTATTTCTCAACCTTTTCTCTCTTGTATCCAAAATCTCTTCTGGTATCAAAACTAATTTCCCTTCATCATCAAGAGGTGGTAATTCTATAGATACTATGGTTTTCTGGCCTAGAACCTTCTTTAAGCAAGATACATGAAAAATATTATGTATTTTGCTATTTGGTGGGAGCTCCAATTCATAAGCTACCTCCCCTACCTTCTTGATGATTTTATAAGGCCCATAGAACCTTGGCTTGAGTTTCTCTGCCCCACTTCTCTTCAAGGTGCTTTGCTTATATGGCTGCAACCTAACAAATACCAAATCTCCCACCTCAAAAGATCTTTCAATCCTTTTCCTATCAGCATATATCTTTTGTTGGTTTTGTGCATGTTGTAAATTATCCTGCAGGGACCTTATTATGTCTTGGCTTTGCTTGATGAAATCACTTGCTGCGGGTACTCTGCTATCAGAAAGTATTAGATCAACAAAGGAAAGGGCATCATAACCATAAAGAGCATGAAAATGAGGCATACCAATAGACATGTGATGAGATGTGTTGTAACAATACTCCCCTAGGTGTAACCATTTCACCCAAGCATGTTGTTGATTTGAAACATAGTTCCTCAAATATCCTTCTATCCATTTATTAACTATCTCTGTTTGTCCATCTGTTTGAGGGTGATAGCTAGTACTGGGAGTGAGTTCAGTTCCTGCCAAATGAAAGAGCTCCTTCCAAAAAGAGCTGAGGAATCTACTATCCCGGTCACTAACAATGTTTCTAGGCAAACCATGTAATCTAAAAATTTCCTTGAAGAACAATTCGGCCACTTGTGATGCCTTGAAATCAGATGTGATAGGAAAGAAATGTGCATACTTAGTTAGTCTATCTACCACCACATATATGCAATCCTTACCTTGAACCTTGGGCAACCCAGTGATGAAATCCATGGAAATACTTTCCCATTTTTGTTTGGGAATAGGAAGTGGCTGCAACAACCCTGCAGGAAAATTTTGCTCACTCTTGCTTTGTTGGCATACCATACATTCCTTAATGTGTTTAAGGACATCCTCCTTCATACCCTTCCATGAAAACCGCTCTCGAATTTGTCTGTATGTCTTGAAGTATCCCTGGTGACCAGCCAAAGGTGTGTCATGAAAGGCCCTCAATATCCTCTCCTTAGTTTTTTACCCTGGCACTAAGAAGATCTTGTTCTTGTAATAAATCAATTCATCAACAACCTTGTACCTGTTATCATCGACTAACTTATCCAAAATCTTGGTGGCAAATGAATCTTTAGCATACTCTAAAATTATGGAGACTTTCCAATCAGCAGAGATAGATAATAAAGAACACAAAGTGGGCTTTCTTGAGAGAGCATCAGCAACCACATTATTCTTTCCTTTCATGTATTCAATATCAAAATCATAAGCTTGCAATTTTCTTACCCATTTTTGTTGATGATCATTCAAATCCCTTTGGTTCAAGAAGAACCTGAGGCTATTATGGTCTGTCTTTACAATGAATCTCCCACATACCAAATATTGTCTAAACTTATGAAGTGCATGCATGATTGCCAACATTTCCTTATCATAGATGGAGTACCCTTTCTCTGATTGATTTAATTTTCGACTCTCAAGTGTTATTGGATGTCCCCTTTGAGTTAGGAAAGCCCCTATACCTTCTCCCGAAGCATCACATTCAACAACAAAAGGTAAAGAGAAATCTAGAATTGCAAGCACAGGGCATGAACTCATTACCTCCTTAAGCTTATCAAATGTTTTTTGTGCCTCTTCTGTCCAAACAAAAGCTCCTTTCTTTATCAAATCAGTCAAGGGGGCAGCAAGCTGAGAAAATCCCTTGGCAAATCTCCTATAGTAGCTACACAACCTGAAGAAACCTCTCAACTGTGTAAGATTAGTGGGTGGAGGCCAATCCAAAATTGCTTGGATTTTTTGTTGATCAACCTGTACTCCTTTAGAGCTTATAATATGTCCCAAATATAAGATCTCTGTCAAACCAAACTCACATTTAGATAGCTTAGCATAGAAGGATTGCTGCTCCAAGATTCCCAAAACAGTGTCTATGTGCTTTAGATGCTCTTCCCATGTTTTACAGTATATCAAGATATCATCAAAAAATACCAAAATAAATTTTCGAAGATGCTGACTGAATACCTTATTCATACAAGATTGGAATTTTGTAGGTGCATTAGTGAGTCCAAATGGCATAACAAGAAATTCAAAGTACCCATAGTGACATCTGAAAGCAGTCTTTTCCACATCTTCACTCCTCATTCGGATTTGATGGTAGCCTGATCTTAAGTCAATTTTTGAGAAGTATACAGCACCATGTAACTCATCAATGAGTTCATCTATGCATGGTATGGGATACCTATTTTTTATGGTCTTCTTGTTTAGAGCCCTGTAGTCTATACACATTCTCATTGTACCATCCTTTTTCTTGACAAGTACCACAGATGATGCAAATGGACTAGAGCTAGGCCTTATAAATCCCATGTCCAGGAGTTCTTTAATAGTTTTTTCAATTTCTTCCTTATAACCTCTTGGATGGTGGTATGGGGTTGTTATAACTGGTTTGGCACCCTGTTCTAACTCTATAACATGCTCAAAACCTCTATCTGGTGGTAATCCTGGAGGCAAATCATTGAAAACTATACTATGCTTATCAAGAATATTTTGAATTTCAAAATGGAAATTACCTTGATTCTTTGGAGAGCTTGTTGGTTGGATTATGACTCTTGCTACCCATGTTACTTGTCCTCTTCGAAAAGTCCTCTCCATCCTCTTTGCAGAGACCGCCTTAGGTGCTCCATTCGATAACCCTCTCAATATCACTTCTTTCTTATTGGAATGAAATTTAAACTCCATAGTTTGATGGTTCATGTAATAGCCTCCGATAGAGTGCAACCATTGAACACCCAATACAAGATCTGTCTCCCCAATACCAACCACATAGAAGTCATCACATAACTCATAATCTCCTAAGGTCATCTTGAGTTGTTTCACCACCCGTGTGCAAGGCATAGTGAATCCATCAGCTACAGTAACATTGAATCCCTCAAAATCTTCTTCTTTAAGCCCTCTTTTCATGACAAATCCCTCATGAATAAAATTGTGAGTTGCCCCACTATCAAGAAGAATAGTCAACCTTTGCCCTGCTAGTACCCCTCGAATTCGGAAGGGATGGTATCTTGGGACTCCTGATAATGCTGCTAAAGTGCCATCCTTGCTGATTTCTTTTACTTTCTCTTCTTCTACCTCCTCCTTAGTATCATAAAATTCCTCATGCTCATCTGAATCAGATTCTGAAGCAACTTCAATATAGTGCACTTGACCTTTCCCCAAACATCTGTGTCCTGGAACCCATGGTTCTCTACAAGTAAAACAAGCTTTTTTCCTTCGTAATTCACTCCTAGTCTCTTCATCTACCTTCTTTTTTTCCACATTTGTCACATCTTTTGGTGGTAGTGTTGGGAAAGTCTTTTTTTGAAAATTTCCCTTATGTTGCCAAAGATTTGGGGGTTTTTTATTAGTGATTGATTTCATAGGCATGCAAGTTTCAAGTTGCAAGCTTCTTTTGATAGCTTCTTGTAAGGTTGAGGGTGAGAAAGCCTTAACCAAACCCTTAACAAAATATTCTAAACCATCAAGAAAAAGATAAACGATCCTCTTTTCACTCATATCAGGTACCATAACAGCCACTTTTTGAAATTCTTCTATATACTCATTAACTGATTTGGTTTGCTTCAACTTTGACAATTCTTTAAAGTACTCTTCATCATCCTTGAGGTCAAATCTATCTATCACCCTTTGACTAAAATCTTCAAATGTAGTTACCTGATCGTGACCTTGAGTAGTCATTCCATGATACCACCAATCATAGGCTGCATCTTCCAAGTGTAGTCTTGCAAATTGAATAGCATCACTCTCTTTCATGGGGTTAAGTGTGAAGAAAGTTTGTAATTTTTGTAGCCATGCTCTAGTTGAAATTTTATTTGTTCCATCAAAAGTAGGTGCTGTAAACTTGCTTATTTTATTTTTGAGCTCTCTTCCACTTGTGTCATGCTCCCTCCTGTTCTCTTTCTTGGGCATCAAAGCGTTCATCATATCCACATATTCTCTAAAAGGAACTGAACTACGAAAGTCATCATCTAAGCCATTGTAAGTAGCTCTTAATGTAATCAAATTACCTGTAACCTCTTCCACTAGATTAATGGCTGGATTTGGTACTGGTGGCTCATTTGCAGGCAAGAAAATAGATTTGGTTGATTTAGATGGTGTGGATGTCCCATTTCTCGGTTCCTCTGAAGTGCTCCCTTTCTCATTAATAGATGCAATTCCTTGTAATTTTTCTGTCAATATTTGCAAAGCCTCTCTAGTTTCCGCCAAACCATCCACTGTTTGCTTCTGAGTATTTTCGATGTCTTGGAAGAATTTCTTTGCCACCTCATCTGGATCAGCCATACTTTTTTCTTCCTTGGATTTTTTACTTTTTCTTTCAACTGGGGGTTTGATCAAAATTTCTTTATTCTTTTCTCGCTGCAAATATCTTTTTTCTCTTTCACTTAGTTGCATGCAATCATAAAATATGACATGCAAGATCTGGGTAGTTGTTAAAACTAACATGCAACTTCTACAAACCCTCAGGCTGGCAAGATCACAGCTCTGATACCACTGAAATGTCCCTTTACTGATTTTTATTGATATTTCCAGCCTCAAATCAGAACTTTAAAATCAAACAACCAATATTACAAAGATCTGCCAATTTTCCAATAAAATCCAAATCGGGTATGTCCAAATTAGTGCCAAAAACTTCACAACTTCACAAATTATTAATAAATCTGAAAATGGACATTTTTACAAAAATTTCAGCAGCATAATAGCCTAAAAAATGACATTTCCAAATTTGTATAGCCTTTACACAACAGCTCACAAATGTAGGGCAAAACTATGCTCAATCGGGCTCTCGAAATTAACACAAAAATGCCTGGAAACACCACAAAACACTCATAAACTATCTTAGAAGTTTAATCACAACCCAATACATATATTCAGCTCTATTTTAACATCATAAAGTCTAAAATACAGCAGAAAACCAAACTGATATGAAACACTCAACTGAAAACCCAAACTCAAACCAAAAACAACCCCGAAAACACCCAAATCGGCACTATTCAGCACAAAGGAAAACTCTGTATGAGCATGCACATGGAATGGCTTCAAAATTCTGTCCTTAGCCTTCTTGGAAACCTACAAACTCCCATTCTTGGGTCTCCTTCTCCACAGGTTTGGCAGCCTCTGAAGAACAACAAAAAAATTAGCAAGAATCAAGATGTAGAATGAGCCCAAAATGCCTCCAAACCCCTTTTAAAGAGGGCATAACCCTAACTCACGTCCAAGAGGGGTTAATAAAATATAATTTAATAATAATTTTTATTTATTAGTCCATTGGTTTCCAAATATTAACCCCTTTTTCCGAAATTTCACCTTTTTGGAGCCTGCCTGCCTTAACAAAGTTTTTTTTTTTTTTAAATTATTTGAATAGGGGACATGACACTAATGCATGCAGTAAGTCTGATTTCTAGATATATGGAAACCCCAAAGGATTCCCATTGGCAAGCAGGAAAAAGGATCCTAAGGTATGTGAAAGGTACCAAGGGATTTGGAATTTTATATACTGCAAATGATGATTTCAAGTTGGTTGGTTACACAGATAGTGATTGGGATAAAAGTTTAGATGATAGGAAGAGCACTTTTGGATACATGTTTCATATGGGATCGGGTGCAATTTCATGGGCATCCAAGAAGCAACGTATTGTTGCTCAACCTACAGCAGACGCTGAATACATAGCAACGAATGCAGCAGTTGGTCAAGCAATTTGGCTAAGGAGGATCTTGACAAATTTGAATGAAAGGCAAGAGGATGGAACCACAATTTATTGTGACAACATCTCATCAATTGCATTGTCCAAAAATCCAATCTTCCATGGGAGAAGCAAGAATATTGAGATCAGATATCACTTCATCAAAGAGTTAGTGGAGAATGGGGATATCAAAATAAATTTTTGTTAGTCTAAGCAGCAACTAGCAGACATTTTCAGAAAGCCATTAGGCATTTGATCTTTTGTACACCTAAGAGAGAATCTTGGTGTAGTTGATTTGGTTCAGTTGTGATCCTTTTTTGTTTAGCTCAGGACAAAGGGGGAGTGTTGGAAAACTTAAACATTGAAGAGCTAGCAGGTTGTCCTTAAGCCCCATGCCCATCTACCCTATTAGGTCGCCGCAGGGATCCATGAATGACAGGCATTTATTTTTGGTAGGTGAGATTTTGAATTTGAATGTTGAGAGGGAAAGGAAGGATGTGACAAAAAGGAATGTTTTCTACATTCATTCAGTGAGTTCAAGCATATCAAGCAGATCAAAGTTTTAGTTTAGCAGAGTGGAGAAAAAGAAGAAGAAGAAAGTGGTCAATAGATCCACTTGTTGCAGAGACAGAAGGAAGTATGTTTAGTATCTCCAATTGCACGTGACTCCTCTATTCATTCTGTGAGTTGGTTGTTGTTTTGTCTTGTCCTGTTGAAGCAGTGATTGATCCAGGCACCTTTTTATGCAACCATTAGAGCTGCATGTTTAAAAGCTTATTGAAGTTTGAAGTATTATTAGTTTAGGGTTTTTTCTGGTTGAAGCCGAATGCTCCTAGATTTTGTAATAGTTAAATGAAAGATTGAATAGAAAGCAAGAAAGCATACTTGAATCTGTCTTCCTCTTCTATTCATTACATTTGACAAATTTTTTTGAAAGGTTAAAGCTTTGAGTTTCTAGTTTTAATGGTGAAAGCATTCACGTTGAATTTCTCTAAGTTATAATATTTTAGTTGAAACAGAACACTCAACACCTACTGCATTTGTGTGTGCCGAGCTCTTCTTGTGCCGAGCATTTCCTTTGTAAGTTGAGCTTACTCAACATCCTCTTTGTTGTTAATATTTTCTAAGTTTTAAATCTTAGTTGGAGCCGAGCGCACTCAGCATCCATTGGTGCCAAGTATTTCATTGTGGCTGAGCATTGCCTTTTGTGTGCCGAGCTTACTCGGCTTCCTTGTGCCGAGCTAACCTGGCACCTATTTTCTATCTAGCACTCAGCACCTATTTTCTTTCTGGCACTCGGCACCTTCATGTGCCGAGAAAATATTTAAGTGTCGAGCAAAGTTTTTTGAGTTAGGGTTGTGAGATTTAAATATTTTAACTTATATTTCTCACACACCCCCCAGCTGTAGAAATTAGTGAGAATGGTATCGATGAAGATGTTGTATGTGTGATTTGTTTATCTGATTCTGAAATTGAAGAAGAGCTGTGCCATTTGCCTTGCAATGAATGCCTCATATTTTCTCAGGAATTGCATTGCAAGATGGTTAAATGATAAAAAGCAATGCCCCTCATGTAGGAAGCCAGCAAAGAAGCAAAGATTTCAGTATATTTGATCACCTCTATGAATTGTTCAATAACTATGATTTTCAATGATATAACACTGTGGTTGTGTAGCATTGTCCAACTGTATGCACCTTGCGTCTCGCAAATTGGCATGTTCACATTGCTTTGCTAAGATTAAAAGTCTCGATATGTTTACTTATACCATTAATCATAAAGTGAAGCATGAAGGTCATTAATTTTTAGTCCCTGCTGCTTAAAAGCTAGGAGCCCAAAGTTTTTAGCTTGCTATTTTCAATTAATTTGACCTTAAAAAAAGTGAATTCATCTAAACATTCTCACAAAATTCCTTTTCATTCAATATTCTTCATTTTACATAAATTTAAAGTTTAATATTTTAGATTTTTTATTGGCCATTGGCTTTATTTGGACAATCTTTTCTATTTTTCACATCAAAAATTTTAGAGAAAATATGAACATAGAATTTATTGTCATCTATCACAAGAGAATGATGTATGATAGCCAAGTTTTCCATGTAGATTTCTAAACATAGCTTCTCCATCTGCCTTCAAGGTGATGTGGCATTTTGAAATAGAAGTGATTACTGCATGATTCTATATTATATATGTATTGTCATTCTTAAAATGTTACAATTCAGTTTATCATTCATTCCAATAACAAATTTACAAATATTAGGAAGGCTATAGTATTAAATGAATAGAAATTATTAGTGTTATGGACAGACTAAGATTCAAGTAGGAAATTAATCCTGGGAGATTTGCTACCTTAAGCATGGAGTTCAGGCAAATGGAACCATGCCCAGGTGAATCTTATTTCATTTATTCTATCTTATGTTTATGAGATTTGAAATTGTGTCGATCTCCTTATAGGAGTCCTGTTTGGGTGGTTTCGAGCAATTGATCTCTAGAAAAGAAGATGCTACCAACAAATTTTCTTCGATTACTATAATGGTAAGAAAAGAAGACGTTTCTATGGCACTTGACTCTATCTGAATTAAATTGTGGTACCACATTCATCTTTTATTCTTAATGGTGGTTGTGTGATCTAATGAGCTGACTTTAGGTGATTTAGGGTTAATTTGGATCACATTGTTGAGATTTTTTTATATGGCTGAGACTTAATTATTACATGTGGAATAGAAGAGAATTAGTTTTTTAATTTTAGTTTTTTAAAATATTTTATTAAATCATAACCTTATTCACGCATTTTTATGATTATCAAATTGCGTCTCTATATCTACTTAAAGGTTGCATTTGGCCATAGGTCCCAATTGTTATTCTCTCCCTATAACTTAGAAAATTGTGGATTTTCCATGGCTGTTTAGATTTTGCATGTGAATCCCTATTTCACTTATCCACACTTCATGTTCTAATTTTTAAATATTTCCCTATCTATACAAGTTGCCTCCCTACAATATTGACATGTCCTATTTATTGTTGGTCACTCCACCATGATATATATTTATGATATTCATAAAAATTTTACAATGCAATTGCCCAATTGTTCATATCCCTCATTACATTCTCTTTTCTTTATGGATCAAATCCTTTCCTCCAATCCCTATCAATAATTTTGGTCATCTGGTAACCTTTGCCGATTAGTTTTTCCACCATTTCAAAATCTCCCATAGAAGAATTGACTCTTAACAAATTGTTTTCATTCTTTATTTCAACTCTCTTTTTCTGTAGAAGAAACTCATGAAGACGATTAGCCTTGATTAGATATTGGTCAAGACTGCCTAAACCTATTTAAAAGGCCCACAAGAGGAGCGATTTCTCTTCTTCTAGGTTTGTAGTAGCTTAAAAGTGCTTCGGCCAATTCCACTTTACCACCATGCTTTAACAACTGTATCAATGTTTCCATATTTGTTGCTTTGTGGAGGGTTGTTTGTGCTCAAAAAATTTCCTCTAATTATATATTTTTCTTTGAATCTGTTGCTAAAAAGGAAGTATTTAATAATTTTGAGCTTTCCTTGTGAAACAACATATAGTTGAGTCATACCACTATGGTCTGTCAAATCCTCCATAGACATATCTTCTCTAATGGAGTCAGACTAGTTGGATATAATACGATAACTATTAAATAATCCTTGAAGTTAAAAAAAATAGGTTTTATTTATTCTAGTAAGGGCTCATTAGCCCACCTACTTAGTGATATGTCATTTTTGTTAAGAGATGCAATCTTGGTTAGGTTTACAGGAGTTTTGGGTTTTCAATGTTGTTGGAGGAGAAGCTATATCTGGATTGGGTTCATTATCTTTTTTAATGACTTTTTGTTGATCATGGTGAAAAATTAAAGATTGAAGATTTACCATTTATCCATCTCTTCAGGTATGCTATGATTATAGAGTAATTAATTTTGGTATATTTTGAGTAATTTGTAAGAAGCAATTAATTTTTTTTATTAAGGAAAACAAGTTTTAGTGGGCCCTAAATCCATTACATAACAAAAGTCAGACATAAAAGGAATGCTTAAAGTAACAGTTTAACTTAGAGCAACCAACTGAAATAGCCCCCACAAATAGAAGAAAGAAACCCGATAAAACTAGGGGCGCATGGAAAAAAACTAGGAATAGCTAAAAAAGCTAGGAAGGAAACTTAGGTGATTTCTTTGAGTATTTTTGCTACATGAATTTCCAGCTCTAACACTCTTCCAACCACCTCCTTCATGTTAGAAAAATCTTAGTTAGGTTCTTGGATATCCTTTTTCTTCTTGTTCTATCTGGTTCTCTTCCTTGAACTGTCCTTAGGAGACCTATTCTTGGCACTATTAGGTGAAAGATCGTCTTCCTTGTTGGCCCTATGTTCTTCCACTTTGTTAATGAGCACCTTTATGTTCTCATTAGCCTCTTTAAGAATGTGATAGTTTTGTTCGGAAATATTATGCATTGAGCTCTCCATAGTTTGGACCCTACTCTTCACTTCTTCCACTCTGTTATGCAGGTTCTTTTCTTCCTCCATTTTCCTATTCTTCAGGCTGTAGTTCTTCCTCTCCAAGCTGCTCACTCTGTATTTGAGCTCTTGGATTTCATGGAAAGTCCATTTGGCAATGTGAAATCTATCCACCACATTGTTTTTAGCATTGTTGAGGACATCCATTTGAGGATTTTCCTTAGTGGTGTTGCTAAAAATTTGTCAATCAACTCCTCCAGTTGGATTTTTCCCTCTTTATTCTCTTTGACCAAAGTTCTGATAATTTCTCTATTAATCCCCATTCCAGCAGAATTAGTGTCAAAATTCCTCCACACTACATTCCTATCCTTGCCCCTAATCATGTAGTTGTATTGGCTGGTTCTGAATTCCTCATAGACCTACTCCTACTCATCCTTTTCACCTTGATTAATATCCCCTCCTACCCTTTCCTTCCCCACCCCCTATTTATCCTCCTTGGAATCAGTGACTTTTCCTCTTTTCTAGCCCCTAAAGGTCATGACATCATTCTCATTGCTGGTCGACATATTGATGGTAATATTTCTCTTACCCCTCTACCTCTCCATGCCCTCCCCTTCTCTGAGATATGTCTCCTCCTCTCCTTTAGAACTGTCACCCTCTGTATCCATTCCCTTCACCCTTTCATTATAGTCCCTATCCGAAGAAATGTCAAAAACCTATTTGGGTTTGGTAATAACTTTTTTCTCCTTCCTCTTCGTTTTAATGTTTCTTTTAATAGAATTGTGTTGCGGGGAAACTTTCTCCTATGAGTCCAAGTTAATGTTGATTCTAATGTTATCAAGTAGTCTATTAATTTTGTGATGGAATTGGATGTTTTTTTTGTCCCTTTATCTTGTGATTGCACTTTTTTTATTTTGAGTTGATGAATCATTTTTTTTCCCTTTACAACACCATAGTTATAATTTCATTTTGTATCATGATGTAGCTTGTATCCTAATTCATTTTTTATTGCTTGCTTTCCAAAAACTCACTACTTTTCTTCTTTGAGAGAAATTAACTAACCTAAATCTACTTTAGACAATGCTAGTATCAACCTAAGTTGATGTTGCCAAATTGATAAATAAACTTCCAAATTGGTGATTCTTTTGGCAATTGTTAAATTTGTTCTACTAGGTTAATGAGCCAATGTTGTTATAAGCTTGATTAACTATACTACCTTTTAAATCTTAAAATTAGAATTCAGAAAAATCCTATATAGTTCTAGGGTCCTCCTATATTATTTTAATTATTATTGAGAAAAAATTTTTATTAACAAATATAAAATTTTTACAAATATATAACACTATTTTTTTATTTTTTTTATTGTGTTGGATTACTTTGTTGCAAAATCATACTAATTTGTTTTCTTTAAATCAAGGACGCAAGTATCATAATATAGTGCACATTGAGTTGAGTTGAGGAGAGGTATATTGGTCATGTTGTATGTTGTCTTTATAACTAACATAAGAATGGTGGATACTATTTCTACCACATTTTTTAATTAGAATTCACCAATTTGAATAGATGTTTGTGAATATGTAAAGTTCCATATGTTTCTTGGAATAGAGCTGATGTTATCAAGGGACTTATGTCAATTATGATGTCAATATCTCAGTTCTATGTAAAGTCATCCATATTCCATAGATAAATTTATCCTTGTGCAAGGGAGGACATTGCCAATCATTTCAAACATCATACACGAGTAGGCCACCTATATGTTGAATAATACAAAATTATATGTTTTCAATGGAAGATGGTTGCCACTATCAATAATTGCACTGAATCATGATTAAATGGAAGCAAATTTTTTAGTGCATTACATATATGGAAGAACAAAATCAAAACATTTGATTTCTTTAGCCTGTGTATGGGTATTGTTATGAATTGAAGACACCTAATTTTTATAAATTTGTCTCTTTTGTATTTTAAGGGAATGAATCTTTTGTTTCATATTAAACTGTTGAGCATCGTTTCTTATTCTTCCATGCATCTTTGTGCCAAGCTTCAAGCTTTAATTTTTTAAAGTAGAACTCTTGGAGAGTAAATAACTCTCTCTTTGAATGACAGTATACATATTTTATTGTAAATCAACTTATGACTATTATTAGTATAAATTTATTTTAAGAGGATTTTAAATGTTATTTTAAAATGCCTATTCTAGGTTCCAATCATGTAATTTGTAACATTTTGACTATTCTGAAAAATACTAGATCACAAATTAATGAGCACAAATTAATAGCCATGAGAATATTTAGTAAGATATTATATGCAATTGTGAGATTTAAAATAATGTCAACATTTTATATAACATTGTATGTTGTAATATTTTAAATATTTTTATTATTACTATATAATTTTATAATGATTATTGAACAAATACAAGTGATAAAAGCATGTTAGATAAATGTAAACAATCTGAGATTATTTTTAAACAATTATTTTATTTTTTTAAATTTCTTTTTGACAAATTCATATTTTCTAAATGTACCTCATGTAACCATGCATAATTTTTTTATATCATATATGTTACTTTTGATTGATTAAATATGGAAAGGGCTTACAATTTTATTGTTAAGATATATACATTAATATAAAAATTATATAGGTTTGTTAATTTGAAGATATTTTTCTTTTCCTATTTAATAATAATTCAAAAATTAATAATGATTTCCATCGTAGTTTCCACCAAATGACCTCCTCATAGATAAATGGAGAGTTAGTTATTTGGTAATTGATAGGATGGTCAAGCAAATCAACAAAAATGAAGCAAGGAATAATTGAATAAAATTTAATTATTATGCTTTATACATTAACTTCATGTATGAAACCAAGGTAAGAAGAGTAAAGATATAATATTAGAGTCTATAGATTAGATTATAGTTTTTTTATGTTTAGTACTCAAGTTCAAATACTCCATAGAGTAGGTTCATGTGATAACTACTTTGCAATTTCACCTTAAATAAATCTCACTAAGTGTGCTTCTTAATTTTCATTGTTGGAAACCAATAGTGTGATCTTCCAAATGCATCCACCAAAGAGATCATAAATCTAATGGCATACAACAACTAACTAATCACAAAATTCTATAATATTAAATTCATAATAAAAATAATTTACATTGAAACTTGTTTTGACCTTGGGTTCATATAAGTAGTTGAAATAAAGAATGCAAACTTTAAATTATTTATTTAAATAATCTTTCTCTTTCTAGAATACAAAAAATGTTTTAAAAATATATATAATCTATGTGTATTAGTATTATGTTTGAAAAAAAAATAAAAATATTACTTTTCTCTAACATATACCTAATTTTAGTTTTGTATTCTATTTTTTACTTTAAAATAATTTTACTAAGTTTATTTTACAATTTGTTTCTTCTAATTGAATGGAAGCATTCACAATAGTCATTCACTTACTTTTTAAAAGTTACGTTATGAAATGAGTTGGTTGCAATATTGATGTTCATTATTTTTTTGATAGCTACATATTAAGATTGTTAAATTGTATATAAAGTAATTTTTTGATGTAACTTTGTCGAATGCATAGGTTTCTTAAAAATATAAATTTAAATAGTTTATTTTATTTCAAGTCATCATTCAAGCATGTAGCTAGATAATTAAAGTATGGTGATTATTATTCATTGTTTTTTATTTCATATATATACCCAACACAAATAGTTTTTCTGACTCCTTTAGACAGGGAGCCGAGTTGCATACAACCCTTGTTATATGTATATTTATTTAATGCATGTTCAAAGAATATACAAAATTGATATCTCTTTGTTACTAATATGTTTAATAGAATTGGTTTCATTAAATTTAGAATAGGATTAAATTATTATTATAGTATTCTATTTTTGCAAGAACTAATAATATAAATTTGATAATCTTTCTAAAGTATGTAAGGTAAAAATTGATTTGAATCATATGTTATGGTTTTTTATGCATTAAGTAGTAGTAAGAAAAGAGGGCCCAACCCCAAGTAACAATAGGTTGGAGGTGAGCTAGTATTCAACCAAAAAAAGTTCATCCTATCCATTTCTTAAACATCAAAAATAAACCATCATCACAAGCATGATCAAAGTCCTTCCTATTCATAGTATTCACAAAATTAAGCATAGTATCAACCTGAATAAATCAAAAAATATAGTAGGAGCTAATACTAGGGGTGGTGCTATACTTATGACAATGTCTCAAGTTATACATATTATCCCTTCTAGGAACAAAGTTTATAAAATACTAAAACATAATAACAATACATCCTGTGGTCTCTATCTCCTTGGATTCAAATCATACATCCTCTCTAGGTGGGGTTGTAAATTTCTCCATTTTTAGCCTCTTACTTGATCTCCTAGTGACTTTATTACCTCTACTGATATTAGTATTTGAATCTATAATACTAGCATCTTTCTGGGTACTGGGGGAACTTTTGATAGATTTTTTCAAGGCCGATCTAGGGCTAGGGTTGGTGGAAACTTGAAGGGTAAAAATAACTATAAGGTTCACAATTAGGAATGGGTTGAGGGCTTGGTATAATTCATAGAGCCTTGAACATAAATGCCTAGTAAAGAATGTATAAATCTCTCCCTTCTTCTCTCTTCCTCTAGACATTGAAAATATTATCTTCGATAGAATGCAAGATGAGATGCGGGAAGGAGACTAAACCATGGTTCCTAAAATGATTTAAAATGGGCAAGTGGTAATAGTAAAGCACCTAAAAGTGGTCCTTGAGCATGAATTATGACATGATGGCATAGAAAAGTAATTCCTAGGGCTTAAGAATATCCTCTATGGAAAAGCCACCATGAATATGCACTAGTTCCTCCTTATAGTAGAAGAATTTTTGCATGTTCACCTCATCCAAAACTCTAGCTTATTTACTCCAAATCTTTCTTTCGAGAGATAGACCACCCATATTCACAATGAGCTCCTTCATGATTTGAAAGTAAATCCCATTAATAGTCAACTTTCTATGAGCCCAAGAATCCAAAAATTGCATGCATACATGCTCATAAATTTCTTTAATAAACTCCATGAAGGGAAAAATGTCTTCTTCCTTTGAAAAACCCATGTTGCTTTATTGTCCCTGATGTAGTCCTTAATCTCATTTGTCTCAATGTAGTTAGGGCTAGCACCCAAGGCTTCTTCCTTGAGCTTAATCACAAAACCATTAGTGTCAACCAACATACCCTTATTGAAGGTTGAAGCTTAAAAATGGGGGAATTTTGGAATGTTTATTATTGCAACTAGGCTTATTGTGGCAATCAATCACTGTATTATGATCACAAGGCATCACATTTTCCAAATGCCACCCTATCTTTGCACTTATGAAGGGTAATTTCTCTATCATACTTGTGGAATGCCAGATGTACAACCATCCCATTTTATGATACTCTAAAAGATTGCAATTATGATCATTTCATATGTCAATATTTCTCATCTATTTTCCTCTAATAAGATCCCCATGGATCATCTTTTCACCTTTATCATAAATATTTCTGGTGGGTATGCCATAAAAGATAATAATATTAAATCCCTCTCCTTCATTACTATCATTACAATATTTAACCCATAATGCACCCTACCCTCCTGACACAATGAAGATGTGCCACTTGTTATAAAACTTTATTCTCCACCAATATTTTCCTTCTGCTATCTGTATGACGTTGGGTGGATAGTGGAATCTAGATGACATCATCCTAGTTTTGTATCCCATTAAGGTAGGTCATCAACCATGGTTTCTCCTTCTCAATATATATGGTCCATTGTGACCTCTTGAAGTCTACTCATCAAGGTACAAATTTCTTTTATAATCAATTTGGTCTTCCAATTGCAATTTCCACCACCTTTTACAACTTTAATAATTAACATAGAATCTCCTTTAAGAGCTGACCTCTCCATTCTTCTCATTTTCTCTATCTTCATGCCCAACAAAAGGGCCAAGGCTCTTATATCATTATTTGATCCTTTACCACAAATTCACCCATAGGCCACAACTATCCTTCTTGTTTCATCACATATAACCCCACCCACCATAGTCCTTCCCTTAATGGTCCAGCCATGAAATTTTATCTTCATCCATGAACTGGGAGGAGGCTTCCACATTGTTTTGTGTCTAGCATTGATTTTAAAGTTGTCAAATTTTTCCACCCTCTAGATTATGTCACATGAGTATGGAAATGAGAGAGATTGATGAAACTTATCATGGAATAATCACTATTTTTCCACTACTTGCAAAACTACTACCTGTTGGTGAGACAATTGGTAATTTGGTTTGAATGATATCACTCGATTTGATTGATGAAGATGATTTTAAAAGAAAGGATAACAAGAGTACCTAGAGAAAGGTTGAGTTATATGGTGTGTAAAAGGCACATTAAGAATAAGTAAGACATTGATGATATAGTGTATTGTTTAACTACTTAAGACTTCAATGGAAGGATACTTAAGTAAAGACTAGAGGAAAACTAAGTATAGAAATTTGTTTGCCATGCCTGACTAAGAAAAGAGTGGAGTTCAAGAAAGTTAGTTCATGCCAAGAAGAAAGTTAGTTACAACTGAGAAAATTTACTATGAGTCAAGAAAAGTAAAATATAGTATGTGCCAAGCTTCAAAGGAAGGAAGTAATGACTGAGTGAAGACTTAGTGTATGTTGAGTAACCTAGCATATGCCGAGCATCAGGCATCATAAGATAGTTATTGTTGGGAAAACAACATGTTATTGCTGAGTGATAGAAAAATGAGTTTGATCAAAGATTAAATGAATCTAAGTTGACATTTTTGATTTCTTGAATTATGTGAGGCATGTTGAATATAAACTTATGATGATCTAGTGGCATAGAATTCAAGATAAACCATTTTGAGGTGAATCTAATGAAGATTATAAGAGAAGTTTCTAGAAGGAACAAAATTGAAAAGTGGGTAGATTCAATGAATTTGACCTAACCCTAAGATGGATAATGGAGATTAAGAGGAAAAAGATCAAAATTCTCTATATAAGGAGATATTAGGCCAGAAACAAAGTGTCAAGAGTGTGAATAAGAGATAGACAAGAAGTCTAGGGGTGTTGCTTTTATATGGTGGCCAAATGAATGGATCTGCAATTGGACAACTAATTAAGAAGGCTTAAGGAGGTGAAGGCTTGAAGGGTTAACAAACTATTTGAGATGAAGAGGATAAATGCCAAGAAAAATGGAGGACTAAATAAATCCTTTTCATTAAGGTTGACCTAATAGTCATGACTAAATCTTTTAACCAAGTGAAATTCTAATGGGATTTTCTAAAGTCCTCTAACAAGGATCACTTTCAATAGGGTGATTGAAATCCTTTAACAATGTCACATTTAATAGTGTGTATTGTAATCTTTAATAGGGTTGGCTCCTCATAGCACTCACTTCAAAGGAGTGAAAATTGGTAGAATGTTACTGGTATTTTTTCCCAAATTGGGTTTGCACATTAAATGCTTGTGCCAAATTGTGTGAATGATTTTGTGTTCACTTATGTTAATATTCTACAAAGTTCATTTGACCTAGGACAACAATATACAAAAATTTATGTTACTGGATGACCTAATAAATGCATGCACAAATATATGTTGAGTACAAAAAAATTTTATTTGTGCATTTGGACCTTGGGTAATAGATTCACCCCATGCCCTCTCAGTTAATTTAAATCATTCCAATAGTTGCTAGCAAGAACTATTGAAATAGTAGATAGGTCCCTAGGTCTAGTGATTTATGGGTGAATCAAGGTAGTAGTATAGCCAACTTGATTGCTACAAGTATTCCTATAATTGAGAGTGCCTCAAAGGAGGGAAAAAATAAATCTCTCAAGCCTAGGCTAAAGAAAATGACTTAACTAGAGTGCAATGCAATAAATCTTTCATTTTGTAGTTTAGGGATTCTCCAAATGCTAAGTCACATGATCATCATAATGGTAGTTTTCTCTGTGCAGTCAATGCTCCTAGGATCAAGAGGTCCTCCTTTATTAGGGTGTGGAAAATCATATTGTCTACATGTTACTTACAATGATGATAAACAACAAGGTAAATTTTAAATATATGTTATAGATTACATGGTTGACTATCCTATCTCTATGATGGACCTTATGTTGTTTGGAAAATTTCTAAGTACTAGAACCAATATTGAGGTGATGCAATTAATGGCCTTTAAGAAATGGGGACCCAAGATGGACTTTTATGATACTTTCTTGAATACAATGATTTTTTGGGTTAGATTTCCAAGTCTCCCTCTAGATTTTTGAAATGAAAATACCCTAAAGAAACTCTCATATTCATTCAAGTGTCTTTTTTACATCAACTCCATTACTACCTTTACATCTAGGTTGGTTTATGCAAGGGTGTATTTTAGTGTTCATCAACCCACCAACCTTATCGAGTAAATAGAGATTGTGATGAAGTTGAGAAAATGGTCATAGAAAGTTTAATATAAGGACCTTCCCTTTTCCTTCTTTTACTTCAAAAAAATTGGACACTTGGCTAAGAACTATACTAAGAAACCAAAGAAAGAGGCTAAGAAGATTGATGCAACTAGGAAAAAGTAGGAGAAAATATCGGGCCAAAATCTTAAGATCCAATTATGTCTTGTAGGAGAAAATGATCTAGAATAAGAAAAATGTTAATTGATGTTCTTTTACATGGTAAAATATCATAAAAACTAAAGGTGATTTAAGTGGAGGTAGTTACATGCTTATTAAAAATGGACATAAGGCCCTTTTATATTAACAATTACTAATGGATGTGGTCTCTCTTAAGGAGGTCTTTTCCAACTACCTTCCTCGCAATTAGCTCATTGATACTATTGGGGACAAGGTGCATAACTATTTGGAATGGGTTGACGAAAAAGACAAATGAATCATGTTTTCAACTCTTTGAGAGTGTCCCAAGAGCATAAAAATAATTCCTAATATAAATATATATGATGTCTTCTTGTTTGTTCACTTGTTTCTCGACTCTAATTTTTTCCATTGACTCATAAAGGATAGATGATTATTGAGACATATAATAATGTTACTTTCTTAGTAAGATTATCTTTATTATCCCAAAAAATCAATAATGCAAAGGATCCTTTCTAGAAGATGGTTTAGACCCCTAACTTCAGCCCTATGATAAATTATTTTTGGTTGGTTTTGGATCATATAAAAAATACTCACTTTGGACAACTTGTGAAAAGAGGGTTTTAATACCTAGTAGATGTGGTTCATGTGAAAGAGAAGATGAGTCTACAAAACACTTATTTATTCATTGTTCTTCTATGAGGGATTTGTGGAGTCTTGTGTTATAATTTTTGCAAACTACTTGGCTCATGTCATGCTCCTTAAGACAACTGATTTACCTGTAGAATATTTCCACTCTTACCCACTATATTCTATAAAAAAATTAGCTTTTGGTATCCACCCCCCCCCCCCCCCCCCCCCCCCCCCCCCCCGCCCAAACACACAATTTCTTGAACTCTGGAAATAGAGAAACAATAGAACTTTCAAAGAAGAAAGTAGGGTGATTGTTTATCTTTCTCATTTTCTAAAAGGAAGATTAGGGAGGACATATACTCTTCTTCCTTCTCCAAAGTGTTAAATTGTCTAGGATTATTTTTTGTAAATATAATAATAGTACCAATATAATTGGTGTGTTCTAAATGTAGATTTGAAGACTTATATAAATATGAGAGGAGGAGATATGTCTCATGAAGAGAAATGTCTCTATGATTTAATCATCATTTAATTAATAATAATGTGTATCACTACACACACAAACCTACATAAGTATACATACATACATACATTCATACATACATACATACATACATATATATATATATATATATATTCTTCTTCCTTCTCCAAAGTGTTAAATTGTCTAGGATCATTTTTTGTAAATGTAATAATAGTACCAATATAATTGGTGTATTCCAAATGTATATTTGAACACTTACATAAATATGAGAGGAGGAGATATGTCTCGTGAAGAGAAATGTCTCTATGGTTTAATCATCATTTAATTAATAATAATGTGTATCACTACACACACACACACACATACATAAGTATATGTATATGTATACATATACATATACATATACATATGTATATATATATATATATATACATAATATACATACATACAAATATATGTATGTATGTATGTATGTATGTATGTATATCTATGACCTATGACCCCCCTTTGACTCATTAAATGACGACATATTTCCCTAGGGGTCCTAGGACCCCTAGGGACATATTTGAATCGTTCATATGAGTCAAATGGGGTCGTAGGGTGACCTATGACCCCCTTTGACCCATTAAACGATGACATATGTCCCTAGGGGTCCTAGGACCCCTAGGAACATAATCGAATGGGTAATATGGGTCAAGTGGGGTCATAGTGTAACCTATGACACTCTTTGACCCATTAAGTGACGACATATGTCTCTAGGCGGTCCTAGGACCCCTAGGGACATATTCGATATCGTTCATATGAGTCAAAGGGGGGTCATAGGGTGACCTATGACCCTCTTCACCCATTAAACAACGATATATGTCTTTAGGGATCCTAGGACCCCTAGGGACATATTCGAATGGGTAATATGGGTCAAAGGGGGTCATAGGGTGACCTATGACCCTATTTGAACCATTAAACGATGACATATGTCCTTAGGGGTCCTAGGACCCCCTAGGGACATATTCGA